>VNJO01000419.1:0-23457 GCA_008042535.1 Drosophila tani
GGGTTGCCTGCGAAAATTGGAATGCAATTTTTCAATACGCGCGCATAATTGAACTGTCAGAGGAGGAGCTGCGAGCAGCAACCGACGAGGCAGAAATATTGCCAGTCTCGCCCTCTGCGTTGCACACAAAAGTATGCAAACGGAAAAGTTGCCTCTATTTTTCCACGCTTTCCCTGCTTTTCCTGCTTTCCCTCTGCCTCCGTTGTAACTCCTTGTAATTAAATCGCCAGGCGAGTCGAGCAGCACCATTGACCACCGACAGATTTATGGGCCCGGGCCAAGCTGTTCCTAGTCCTTGTGTTTATTCCTCTGGCCAGCCCAGATCCTCGCCCACCAGCTCGTAAAAGCGCTGATTGTACTCGGCAAAGAACCTACGTAATCTGGAGACCACCACGGGATCCACATGCGGATGCTTCCGGCCCTTGGTCTCGCGCAGGCACCGATCCCCGTTGTCATAGCGCAGGCAGTAGAAGCCCTTCGTTTCGTTGAAGTAAAAGTGCTCGCTCTTTACGCGGTGTTCAATGCCTGGAATAATGATTAAAATATTGAAAAATTATTAAAAAATTAATTATTTAAATATATATATAAATATTTAATAAGAGGAGAGTATGGGAAACATTTTCTCCACTTAATATAACATTTAAAAATTCCTTTCTTAAAGGCCTATGCTTGGAAGTGTATTAAAAATTTATAAATAATAATGTTAATAAATAATTGGCACAGGAAGAATGTAGAAAACATTTTCTTTACATTGTTACATTGTTGTTACATTTAAAATTAAGGAAAAATATTTTACATAAATAATTTATGCAAGGTGAATATAGAAAACATTTTCTTTTACTTTTTATTACATTAAGAAATCTATTTCTTTATGTTCTATTGTGTCTTTAAAGTAACTCTTAAGAAACCAACTTTAATCTAGAATTTAATAAATTATTGCCACAATCTCTAAAAAATAAAAAAGAATCATACAAGTTTCTCTTCCAAATAAATTCCCCAAAACCTCCTCTAAAAATTCCTCTAAACCCTTAACCCTTTACTCACCCAAAAATGCCTCGATGCGCTTTAGCTGGGAAACCGGATCCTCGATGAGTCGGTCGCCATTGACCACCAGGAGCTGCTCTCGCGGAAAGACCTCCAGCCAGCGATGCAGGTGGACATGGTACATGGAGATGCTGAGCGGTCGATAAGCCTCGTTAACGGTGCCATTGGGAAATATGGCCAGCTCCTCGAAGGACCTGCAACGAACGAAAGGGTGAGCTGGGAGCAGGGATGGTTGGCCTTAAATCCTCGCCATGGCAAATTGAATTGCCAACAGCTGCAAATGAGCAGCGGCTGACTCCTCCTCGAACCCTGTTAAACAGAGTCCTTGGCTGTCGCCTCTGCTCCTTCTTCCCCGACTCGCTCGCTCTGTCAACAAGTGAGGAGCCGCAAGAAGAAAGTTTCGCCCACCGGAGAGTGACAGGAAGGAAGGAAGGCAGAGAGAGAGAGCGCAGGAAGCCAAGGACAAGAGTCGCATTTTGGGCAACTTTCATTTGCAGTTTGCATTTCATTTGCATGTCAAGCAGGACGAAAAGCGGAGGGTTCAGTTCACTTCACTTACTTGGCTGCCATTTGGGCGGCGCTTGCCATCGGCGACAGAGTTGTCGTGGTCATCGCTGGTCCTCCAGCTCCACCTCCACCAGCTCCTCTCCTGCTCGGGGTTCCTGTCCTGCCCTTGGTCTCCTTGGCGCCCGCCCCACTGCCGCCCACCAGGGCATTGTCATAGCCGCGGGCCGACTGCAGTTTGGCATACAGCAGCGATTGCGACGACATCTTGGCAGCTGCGGCGCTGTTGGTGGCTCCTCCACCGGAACTCTCCCGGGGACTGGGATTCTGATTCGGGTTCGGGGGGATCGGGGGGTCCTTCTCGGCCAGCGGCAGGATGGCGGTGGCCGCATGGCTACGCAGCTGCGTGTAGTCAGAAATGGCCCGGGTCACCGGCTCCCGGACAATCAGCAGCAGCTTGATGCTGGCGTTCATGGCTCGCACTCTTTCAGGGACCTGGAATTGGAGTATATTTATGATTCTTAGTTGGAGAAAATTAAGAATATATAAAGGCTTAAGAAATAATGTAAAGGCTATTTTAAAGGGCCCAAAAAAAAGGAGTTTCTTACGATATTTTCGCCTGGCCTTTTTTTTTAAATTAGATTTATTTTCCTTCTCCTTTCAAAATACAGGAAACCCTAAACTAATAACTTTAAAGGCAATAAACTTTGCCTAACTAAATTACTAAAATAAAGCCACAATCTTAAAGCAATTAAATACTGAAATGCTGCCTCAAATAACTTAATTACATTCAACTTTCATAATTAAGCACTTCAAAACAGTATGTTAACTTTATATATTTCAGCCTGCTGCTCTCTCCGCATAAAAAGCTAATAGTTTTTTACAACATGATTATATGCAAATAGCTAAAATAACTTTGCGTTTACGCTGAAAACTCCAACAATTGCTCAATTTGCATGGCCCAAAGAGAAACATGAAAACTGTTGTAATTACATTTGCCATTTCGTTATGAATAACAAAAATAAACGCTAGTAAAAAGCCAACGTTTTCTCCATTAAAATTTAGGATGAGCTTCGAATTTTGTGTCAGGAAATTAAACAGAATTTCTACTTCATATTTGTAGGCAGCTTCCTTATTTCATTAATTAAATAGGAATTTTTGGAAAATAAAAACCGTGTGGGAAAGGAAAAATTTTCAAGCATCTGTGGTATATTTTTAAAGCTTATTAAAAGCCAATTTTTGACAGTTTTCCCTGAAATGTTTTGAGAAAAATTTGAAGAGGAAAAGTTTCCATGAAAAAGCAAAAAAAGCAAAACCTTCATTAGTTCATGAAAGTAAAAGGCATTTTTCGTCAATGCTTTGTTTGTAAAAGGAACTTGTTAAAGAGACATATTTTGCAACCATCTAGCAATGTTTTTTCATTAAAATAAAAAATTATTCTTAGACCGAAACAAACTCTTTTTAAGGTGAATACTTTGTCAACTCTTAGTAAGTTTTCATTGGCAAAAAATAATCCCTTTTAATGACACTATTTCTCCATTTACATGGAAAACTTTTTCAAGGTGCCATTGCCAGTATCGGTTGCTGGTCTCGGGGGCCTTTCCAATTAATGAATTTATGCTGGGACGACCAACAATCGATAATAATTGCAAACCCAGGGATGCTGTAGAAGGGAAGGAGAGGTGGAAGCCAGCCTTTTGTTGGCTTTAATTTTGCTGGCACGCCCCATCATCATCTTTCTGCTCCTGCGGCCCCCTGCTGCTGCACTTCCGCAGCAAGTGTGCTGTGAACAATTTAATTAAGCCGGAAAATATTGCCACACAATGTTGGCAGATGGAGGCAGGCAGGCAGAGAGGGAAGCACACCGGAACCGGAGGAGGCTCCGCCGGGGTCCTTGAATTCGCCACGTTGTATAAATAGCCTTGCAAATGGGCGAAACGAGCCGAGTAAATAAACTTAATCAATTTCAATAAGGCCCCGGCCGTGCAACAAGTTCAAAAGTTTTTCTCTGTACCGAGAATAAATTCCTTTTTTCTTTGTGTGTCCCCTCCTGAGTACTCAAGCGTTTCAGGAATTATTCACGTTGATGAACCATTTTCAGTTTGAGTTTGGCCCCCGGGAATATGCATTTCGCTGAATCTTTAATGCGGCCAAAATGCATTTGGTGAGCACCGGAGAGACTCTCTCTCTGGCTGAGCTTGGAAAATGTCATATCAGAGAATCGGTGGAAACTGGGGAATCGGAGGGAAATCCGGGCTTAGGCCAAAGTACGCCATGGGGAGTTGCATTATTTATACGCGGAAAACGGGGACTGGGTAATGAGGAGAGGGACGGATACACTGGAGCAGCATTAGCTGCTGCATCTCTCTGCCTCAATAAATATTAATAAAGGCACTAATGAAGATTTATCTACATCAAAGGCTTGGCCTCGGGGTCCCCGCTTCAAGCTCCTCGACAAATTGAAACGCTGTGCATCAAGTGCCAAAAACAAGGCAGTTAAAATTGAAATGAAATTGCATGAAATATGGCCCTGTCACCGGTGCTACCCCCGGTGCCGCCCCCCGTGTCGTGGATGCTAACCAAGTTTTCCACTCGGCGCCCACCCACTTTTCCCTGTGACACATGCAACTTCCGGCTCGCAGCGAAATTGCATCAGGCCGAAAACCCAATTTTGTGACACTCTGCGGCCAGCAACAAAAACAACAACTGTGGACAGGAAAAGAAACAATATACTAAAAAGGATAAAAGGGGGAAAGGGTTGCGACTATGCGATACCTGGTAGTAATTTTTAAAGATTTTTAGGGTCTTCGAAAAAAATATTTGTTATTTCAAATCTGCCAAAAAAAAGCTAAAAGGAAGCTGTACAAATTCCAATTTTTTTCCGGAAATATCAAGTTGCATGAATATGTTTTATATAAGCATTAATCGAGGTGTTATTGACATATGTGGCTTTTTTGAAAGCTTTGTCGATATTTCAATAGGAACTATTTTCACCGATATACATTAATCATCAAAATTTATATAATATCGAATATCTAAGTTTATTATTACACTACTATTTACTTTTAAGATTTTTCCTAATATTGAAAACCTTACAATTTAACTTTTACCCACAAGATATACTCTTTAACCCTCCGCAGAGTTACAAGGTACAATAAAACCTGGCCCGAAAAGCTATTCTCAGTTGGGTGTTAGACGTTGCCGTTTGGCAAATGAATTTGCAAACATTTCCGCCATGGCTCCGACATGGACACGGAAATTGGCTGGGACATGGCCAGCGTTTCGGTTTAATTTGATAGATGGAAAAGGACGGGAGTGGGTACCAGAACGAGGACCAGGACCGGCAGTCACTAGTCAATGCCGGCAGACAGTTAATTAATAATTACGGTCAGACCGAGAGAAAGCCAATCCTAATTGCCAATTAGAGATCAAAGCGCAGGCCGGAAAAGGAATCCGAACCCGAATCCTACACCGAGTCCGAGTTTTATTCGGAATAAAAAAAGAACTAAGGGAATGGAGGACACACTCACCTCTGGCGAAACGAAGTAGCTGGGACTCTTTTCGATGGTTATCTGGCCGCGGAAGGAGTGCGGCATCTTTTTGCGATACCACTCCAGGCCCTTCAGGTAGTTCTCGTCCCGGTCAAAGAAGTGCACCTCGCCACCGGCCTTCTGGATCCTTGGGTGCAGGTAGAGCATCTCCAGCAGCGCCCGGGTTCCACATTTTCGCACCCCGATGATGAGGGCCTGTGTCCGGCCGGAAATCAAACCAAATGAACGTATGAACATGCAAATTGCAGCAATTAGTTGGGGTAAGAGTGTGGGAATGGTGAATAAAGTACACTTGGAAATACATAAAATACTTGGGAAATAGTTACTTAAATAGGGAAAGGGATATTTTTTAGAAATACCAAAGAAATAGTTCCTTTAAGTTATTAAATAAGAAGAAAGATCTAAAAATATATGAAATATTTATCAATAAAAGCCATTAAGCTGTATTTCGTTAAAAATTCCATTATGTCAGATATTTCCTTTAATATCCTGTTATTTTATTCCCTGAAAATTCCATTTATTTCCCCAAGTGTTCTATATTTATTCCAGACTTACCTGTGGCAGCCGCCGACTGGTCTTGGGAAAGTGCACACGACTCGAGGGAAAGACCATGGGATGGCTTAGCTGATTGGAACTGGGCACTGGCTTCACAAACACCGGCAGATGATTGGAGGTGGCTCCCCCGCTGGCCGAGGAGGAGGATCCAGAGGATGCCAAGGAGGAGGACGAGTAGGAGGAGGACGAGCCCATTGCCGACGCAGAGGCAGAGGCAGAGGCGGCCAACGATAGGCGATGCCTTTCGTGGACAGCCTGGGCAGCCTGGATATTATACACGGCACTGTCGTACAGGACATGGAAGGTGAGGAACAGCGATATCAACATGACCGTAAGGAAGACGACGGCCAATTTGGGACGGGACACGCCCACCACCAGGATGCAGTCGGTGGGCGAGGCATCAGGACCCGCCGGTCGCATAGCCGATTTCGGTAGCCATCTAATTAGGGAGAGAAAAATATGGGGAAGAGAAGAAAGAAGAGTATATCGATTAGTTAGGGGTTTCGGTTTGGTGGTTCCCGCTTCCGTTTCGGCTAATTAGATTGCCATTCCAACTGTGCTGAGTAATTAACGTGGGACTCTCTACCTCCAGCCAAGCAAGCTTTGAGAGAAATTAGCAAGACGACACTCGCGCCTTTCCTGGTAGTGGAAGCCACCTGCTCGTCCGACGGCGCTTAAGCGAATTCCATTATAAACGTTTCCGCTTAGACCGCAGCAAACACGGGCAGCATTATTATGAGAGCCACATTGCAGCGCCGCAGCGCCACAGCGCACACTAGGCGTATACGTAACGTGGCCTAATGGATGACTTCATTTGCAGCATGCCACAGGAGGCGGCAGGAGGAGGCAGGAGGAGAGAGAACCAGGTGACACAAGGAGCTGCTGCGACTAAGTGCATTTTCATATACAGGGAGTGTGGGGAGTGTAGAGGCAGGATGGCAGGACATGGCAACTGGTGGCTTTCCCCGCTAAATTTCCCATTCTGAATTTCCCCTGCTCACTCCTCAATTTCCCAGGCCCCGCAACCCACTTGGACGAGCTATGTTCGCATGCGACACCTCGTTAAAAGTAACGACACACTGGTCCCGGTCTGGAGGCCCGCAAGGAGTCGCGTCGCGTCGTGGCACTCCACTCGACGGCGCCGTTTGTGGCGGTGCCCGGTGCAACCTCAGACCAAGAGCCCACCGACTTCCTGCCATCTCACAGTCCTCCTGCCCTTCGCTGGGTGGCCAGCACCTCCCTGCGCACCTCCTTTCCAGGCAGTTGTCGACACGCTTTAAGTTCTTTTTATATTCCCAGCCTGGTTTCTTTTTTGCGTTTTTTCTTAACCCGTTTTAAGCCCGCAGCTGCAGTAACAACACTGGGAAAAATGTGGGGTAACTTGTTTCTGACAACTATTACATATTTTTGTTGAATTATGAGACAGATTTTTACTTTTCGATAAACCAAACTTTCTACAGAAATATTCAAAGGAAAAGAATAAACCTTTAAACCCTTAAAAAAACATTAGTTTATATTCTAAAATATTTTTAAAAACTCTTTCTAACTCATTTTAATATCCCCAACTTTTCCCTTTCCCTTTAGAAACCTTTTTTCTTCAAGTGCATTAACTGGGCTGCGACTGGCCTCGTTTCATGTGCCCCACAAGGCGGGCCGCCACTTGACTGCGATCTGCATAAACGCAGTGCCACCCTTAGGCGCCACCCTATGGAAACCTCGTGCCCCTGCCCCATCCCCTGCTAGCCTACAAATGTCACACACTTTCTGGGTTGCCCGGCTCCTTTAAGCCAAAATCCCCGTCGAGCGCAAAGCTTTAAAGACAGGCTCAGGCGCTCTAATCCTGACAAAACTGGAATAAGTTTCTTTTGCCAGCGCTAAGCATTTGAAACGCTTCATTTGTCCCTGTCGCCGGGCTTTCGTTCTCCTTTCTCCCTTCTCCCCTCTCTGGATAAATATTTATAATTTTCTGATTCATTGGAGGAGGGGAGAAACTCTGTGCAGCAGCGGGGAAAATCGAATCGAGCAAATGTTGTCCCGTTAAAGTTAATGCAATTTTCATTTGCGTTGTTAAAATGTAAATTTTATTAAACCATCCAGACGTGCTGGCTATCTGCTGGCAGGATTCACGGGATTCACGAGATTCACAGGAGATTCCCAGGAGAGAGAGAGAGTGAGTAGCACTCGCTTGACCTTTTTGTACTTGGTTGGAGAAGGGAAGAAGGGTATTTTTAAGGATATATTGTTTTTATGGAAGTCTCTGTCTAGACTTTAAGTATCTGTTTGAAGTTAAGCTCGTAAGTATCTGCTCTCTATGACATGTGCTATTTTATAAATATTATTTTGTAGGAAAAAAAACAATCTCACGTCTCAAGTTGTTAAAGGTTCAATTTAATCCTATTTAAATCCCCTTAAAACCTAAACAAAATATTTTACCTATGGCTTTGTTAGGTTATTCCCTTTTTAAAGGGTATTTCCCTTTCCACCCTTAAAACCCGGCCCTGCCCTGTTGGCCTTCTTATCGGCTACGTGTGCCAAAAGGGAACCCTTGGAGCCTGAGCCTGCCTAAATGATTTGTTGGCCTATACTCACAGGATATCCAGCGGCAATTTGACGGAGCAATCGCGCAGTGTCCCCTGATGTGGCTGCTGTCTCTGGTGGTATTGCTGCGGATTGCTGCTGCTGCTGTTGCTGTTGCTGCTCCCGTTGCTGTTGCTGTGGGTAGTATTGGTGTTGCCACCGATGATGTGGCTGTGGCTGGTGCTCCCATTGCTGCTGTAGTGCTGGTGGTAGTGATGATGCGGATGCTGCAGCAATTGCTGGTACTCCTGGTGCTGCTGCTGCTGCAGATGTTGCTGCTGCAGGCTCGGTTGCTGTTGCTGTTGCTGGCTCCCACTGGCACTACTGCCACTGCCGCTGCTATTGCTGCCCGCACGTCTTTTGGCGGCAGTCATCAGTGAGGCGGAGGAGGAGCGTAGCTCAATGGGGCCCGAACGATTGCTGCCGCTGTTGGCCGTTGCAGCGGCTAATTGGCCAGTGGACGTGGGCCAGCTGCAGCATGGGTGGATTTATGGGCCACCTCTGCGCGCCGCCGGGCACTGCCCTTTTGTTCTCCGCCAGCCAGCCAAGCCCCCTCTCTTTTCAAGCTTTAATTAAATTCCCGGAAATAAAAGCAATCTTCAGCGCGGTGTTGCAGGTACGCCAGGTATGCCAGGTGAGTATTTCAGCAAGCTTGAACGTTCACCCTTGACTGGACGACATATTGCGCCTCATTTCCGCCTGGGCAAACACGGCGGAAGTGCTCTAACATCATCATCATCATCATCATCGGCAGGATTTGACCTTATTGTTGGTCGGTAATTAGATTGCTGGCTTTGGCTTTTGTTAATGCTCCTGCTGCTGCAGCTGGTGCCATGGTCTTCTATTGTTTTCCAAAATCGACTTTTAAACCACTGAAAAAGTAAACAAAACATCAACTTTTAGGGGCAGTCAAGGCTGAATTTAAATAAATGCGCATTGTAAGCAGATGTTCCACATAAAATTAAGCATTAAATATGCAAATATAGACTCTTTAAAAAATGTCTGACTATTTAATTCCCTCAATATGGCTGTTAAAGTCACTTAAAAATTGATTAAAAATTAGTTTTAAACTCTTAAGAATATTATTATTTATTTATTTAACAAATTAAGTCTAGTAATGCTAAACTTAATAATTATTTTACCGAGCACTAGCAGCGGTGGCCTTCGACTTCTAAAGAATATATTTAAGTAGGGTTAGTAATAAAACTAGATACATATTCAAGTAAAAATAAAATCTAGTTCTTAGAAAATAAGGAAACCCCTTAGTAAACCTCACTGTCACTGTTTGCAGACCTTTAAGTCGGATTCTAAGCAACATTGTTGCTTAAAATTAGAATTTCCCTATTAGAAATTCAAATTCAAAGGCCTAAGGCCCAGGAAATTGAGCTAAACAAACCAGAAATAGCATAATAATAGGCAACATAGTAGCCACAGCCTATTCTTGAGCTGGTCAGTTGTAATTGAAATACAATTTTTTCTATATAAAGGGGTGCCTTGCCTTACATTATACGCAGTATAACACCACGATTACATCATGAACTCGACTCTGATGGAGGTGCTACGGGAGCTTCCCAAAGGTAAGCTATAGAGTTGTACTTAAAATTCGATTATAATAATTATTTTCTTTATAGTACCCGCAGATCCCGCATATCTTCCTTTATGTAGTTCACCCTTGCCCGCCTTTATGATTGTTATGACCTATTTCCTGTTGGTTTTCAAAATTGGACCCGATTATATGGAGTGCCGTAAGCCCTTTAATGTGAGAAGTGCCATGCTGAAATATAACATTGCTCAGATCGCAATGAATCTGCTTATTTTTGTGGTGGTATGTATTGAATTAAATATCTCTGTAAAGATCTATTTTTATTTAATATTAATTTCTTTCAGGGCTCCCATTATTTCTTTGTGAGAAAAATCTACGACTTTCGCTGCATGGTTAAGCTGCCCCTGGATCATCCGGAAAAGCATGTGGAACGCTGGTTAATGTATGGCTACTTCCTCAATAAGGTGCTTGACCTGGCGGACACCCTGTTCTTTGTGCTGCGCAAGAGCTACAAGCAGATCACCGTGCTTCATGTGTACCATCATGCCCTCATGGTCGTGGGTGTGGCCTCCACATACTACTTCTATGGACCCGGCGGTCAGTTCTCCCTGACGGGCTACATCAACTCCCTGGTGCATGTCGTGATGTACGGTTACTACTTCGCGGCTGCCCTCCTGCCGGAGGTGAAGAACCAACTCTGGCTGAAGAAGTCGGTTACCCATCTGCAGATCCTGCAGTTCATGATCCTGTTCCTGCAGGCGGCGCTGACCTTGTGCCTGAATCCAGGCTGCGCGTTCCCCAAGACGTGGCAGTACCTCCAGATGGGGGTCTCCACCTCCATGATGGTCATGTTTGGCAACTTTTACTATCAAACCTATGTCAGAGCCAAGAGCAAAGCAAACTGAGCAATAAAGTCTCTTGTTTTCTAACTCTCTCACTCTCTTCTCTTTGAGTACTTTTCTCAGCCGAAATGTGGGGAACTTGTGCGCAGTTCAAAGACTTGAATAAAACATTATTTGATTTAATTCGGAGTGGATGGATAAAGCTGGCTGTGGCTTCAAGTCAGTCACAACGCGCTCCTCAAACGACAATCAACCGGCCAAGCGATGCAAGCGTTTTTCCAGAGGGTTTTTCCACAGGCAGGTGCGATTACCGGCCTATATATACTCTTTGGATATATGTACCAGCTCTGCTAATTCCCTTAGATCCCAATCCCATACTGCTGGCCGATTCACCATGGCCTTATGTCCTGATTTTGGCGGTTTACCTTCTCTTTGTGCTGAAGCTGGGCAAGATTTACATGGAACACCGAAAGCCCTACGACCTGAAGCGAGTGCTGATGTTCTACAACTTATTCCAGGTTATCTACAATGGTCTCTACTGCGGAGTGGTGAGTCTAATAATATATATGATATATATTTAATATATAATAAATACCCCTCGATTCAGGTCTTCTACTACCTATTCATCAAGCGGATTTGCAATCTGCGCTGCCTGGAGACCTTTCCGCCTGGCCATGAGCACAAGCAGCTGGAGCGAGTGCTTCATGCCGCCTATCTGGTGAACAAGGTGCTCGACCTGGCGGACACCGTGTTCTTTATCCTGCGCAAAAGCTACAAGCAGGTCACCTTCCTGCACATCTACCACCACGTCCTGATGGCCGTGGCGGGCTTCACCCTCACCCGAACCTACGGCACGGGTGGCCACCTCAACACCCTGGGACTGCTCAACACCGCAGTGCACACGATTATGTACTTCTACTACTTCCTCTCGTCGCAGTATCCCGCCGTCAAGGGCAGCGTCTGGTGGAAGAAATACCTCACATTGACCCAGATAACCCAGTTCGTCCTGATCCTCGTCTACGGGCTCTACGTGCGCTTCTTCTCGCCCAACTGCGGCGTTCCCCACGGACTCCTCTATGTGACCATGCTGCAGGGCATTATTTTTATTTATCTCTTCGGAACGTTCTATGTCCAGACTTACTTGCGACCGGGGGGCAGCCAGCGAAAGTCTGAGGTCAAGCAGTCGTAGGTTTAGACTCTAGAGTTTACTCTGCTTCCTGTAGCGTCGTCATCGTCAGATATATATGCGCATATCCAATAAGTCTGCCTTACGTCTAGGGCTTGAATGTGACTTTGTAGAGGCCCTTTTGAACTAAAGATACTATACATAAATAACAGCTAGTTTTTGGTCTTAATTGTTATTGAGGACATCCAATAAAGCTATGTAAATACCGAGTAATTTTCTGTAATGAATTTTAAAAATATTTATATTTTTAAATACTCTAAAAATACAATTCTGATAATAAAAGAATAGTTTTTCTGTGTATAACAACTTGAACAAAGTTTTTATAAGCCAGACATGACAATAAATTTGGTTAGATAAAAATTAAATTATAGGATTTAAACGATATGTTGATATAGAAAAAGGAATACATTATAGGAGTTCACTGCAAACAAGGAATAATCTAACAAAATTAGTTAAACAAAAGCCCAGTTAAGATAATGGGTTCTCTAATTAATATTATTCTCAATTCCCAAGCTTCAAGGTTTATTTGAAATATTCCAGCAACTATTACCAATCGCGTAATTCTACGTAAGACCCTTACGGCACTTCCACTAAACGTAAGAATTAGCTAATAATTTATACCAAAAAGAGAAGAGAAATAGGTATGGCAATAAGAGAATATTCCATATATCTAGGAGAACCGATTTGTAGGTCTATCTATGCATATGGATGAGACAATCAATTGTGTTTTGTCTGTGTAAGTTTACAATGTAGAATTACGATGGCACTAAGTGCCAGGCAGCTGGCGGCGAGAGACGTATTATAAAAACAATTGCAAAAACTGTGTTAATAATTAGTACGATTTAAATATATAAACTTTGTTTACTAGTAGAATTAAGAGGGAATCCATAGAGGAACAAGTCCCTACAATACATCATTAAAGACATAAAGTTAACCATTTATCATCTCCTCTTTGTGGGAATATATGACACCTTCTCCCTAATTTGATATACTCCTGAGGAGGATCCTTCTCCTCGTTAATCCCCAGATGGTTTTCCACAGAGATGCACATACAAGTGAAATATCCCTTGGAGCACCAAGTACAGGACATCAGCTATAGATGCGATTGGTTGGATGGCAAAAAGCCGGGGCCATTTAAGCATCGACAGAGTGGAAACTGCACGCCGGAAAAACAACTCCGGGCAATCAACTTCACCCCGCAATCCTTCGCTTTTCTATCCTTCGTTTTCCTCGCTGTTTTCCTCTTTTCTATTTTTTTTTTGCGTAGCCCCGTTTGTTAGCACGCTGGAAAAGCTTCGCTTGATAAGCATAAGAAATGCAGGAGAGCCAAGTGGAAGGAAGGCAAGGAAAGTAACTACCCATGTGCGTGTGTATTTCTTGTAGATCCTGCGACTACCACACATAACAAGCTCCTTTAGCATCCCGTTTTTCAACGAGAATTCTGCCAGCTGATAGGACAATCTGGGGGTGCTATAACCGTAGCTAAAGTCTCTGTTGTTGCACGAGTCAAACCTAAGCCGGAAATGCAGTGTAACTACAGGCAGAGGAAATAAGTGTTGTGGTAAAGGTTTTGGGAGTTTTCAGAGTTTCCTTTACCTTTTTGATTTTTATATTTATATTGGTAAATAATTATCTCACTTTTAAATTATATTTCAGAGTCTAAAATGAATTTTAAAAATACTTTTCAAACTGAAACCTTCCTTTTACATCCTCCCATTAAATCCTCCAAATAGTTCCCAATAAATCCACAACTACTCCAATTTAAAGGTACATTTTAAAGCCCCCTTTTCTCTCAGTGCCTGTGCCATACAATACCTCTACAAGATTCACTTGCTGTTGCAATTGTATTTACTGCTGAAGAAAACGAAAACAATTGCCGCAAATATGGCAAATGGCAATTGAAAAACAAAAGTCTCTGGCGATGCCAGGCACCAGAAATCCGTTCGTCCGCTGCCTTCACACTTTACTGTACACACTTTTCTTTCAGCGCTAGGACAAAGGCGCCAAAATGGCAACAAGGACGACAAGGACGAGGAAAAAAAGCAGCAGCTGCTGCAAAGGGGACGAAAAAAATGCACAAAATTGGCTGTGAAATGGCGAGACAAGACTAGGCAACGACACGTCTTTTGTTGCCTTCCTCTAGAACCCATGGAACCCCAGGAAATGGCTATGACAGCGCACGAATCTGAGGTCAACACTTTGCCTTTGCCTTTGATTTCGGCAAAGTCAAACGGAAATCTGCATAAGACCCTCGATTGAGTCCTTGAGATGTTTCTACTCGATTTCACCTATGACAGCTAGGCGAATTTCCGAAACATCTGGCACTCAGTCTCAGACGGGGTCTGGCCCAGACAATTAAAAGCTGGCTCCGCTGTGGCCGCATAAATTACACAAATGCGAGTATGCAAATGCAATTTGTTCGATTAACAATGCAAACTTCAAGACCACTGAGCACTGAGCACACAAGACACACATTAAAGATATCTAAAATTATATGGCAAAAGGCAGCAGCAGCAGCTGGAGCAGGTGCAGGTGCAGGTGAGCGGCAAAAAGGACGAAAACATGGTTCGGGAGGGATGGGAAATAGTCACATTCCAAAGGGACCTGACCTGGCTGGCTGCCTGGCTGCTGCCTGGCAACTTTCCCATAATTTACACTTTATCGAACGATAACAAACAACCTGCATAATGTATGGCTTTCGGTTTTGCTTGGCACAGAGAGAAAAAAAATTCAACATTTAAGGGAAAGTTAAACAAAATTAAAGGGGTTTTAGTGTAAATTAATATTGGAGTCTAGATAGGAAAATTACATTAAAATTAAATACAATTGTGAATAAATTTATACTAACGTCTTCAAATAAACTTATAGAGAAATAAGTAATATTTAGAAGTAAATAAATGCATTATAACTTTAAATTTACATAAATTATTCTTATATTTTAACTTTTATGGACTTTTAGCCTTTTACAAAAATGGTGTACATTTTAGAAGTCGCCATTACTACCTTTAATGATTTATTTATAATTATTATTATTATAATATACCGAGAAATAGGGTACTGATGATGACGCTGATAATGTCAGAAACAGAATTTTCTAAATTTTATGATATATTTCAAATAAAAACCAATTTCTGCCAAATAATTAAAAAAAAAAAATCTAAAACTTAAATTCTACATTAAACATTTCTTGGAAATTACATTTCCAACTTTTAGGCAATATTTTCCACAAATTCTCTTAGTTATATTTAATTTTCCTAAACTATTCCCCCGTGTACCTATCTCTTCTCCATCCTGAAATGGCTGCTCACCTAGCTCACCTGTGGGCGGTCTGTGGGTGGCATGCTGGTTAGCTGGCTGCTGCTGGGGTGCTGGGGTGCTGCTCTGGCATTGACTGGCGTTTGAGGTCACCTAAGGGTGCTGCGTATTACAGCAAACGCCTTCTTGTATGCAAAATGCCCGTCAATCAGAAATGCCACAACTGCAACTCGTTGCACCTTCGAGCTGAGGAGAAAGAGGACCTGTTAACCCACATTTACGGGGGTTCCTTGATTCCTCTAGCCGGGGTCTCAGTTTCGGGTTTCTGGTTTCTGGTGAGACAAAACCATTTACATTGGCAAGCCATAAAAGACTCGAACAGCCAGCAACCTTCTTCTCCGCTCGTTTGGGGAATATGGCATAATAAAATTTTAATTCGTTGCGATTGATGGTATCTGCACATCCCCATATCCCTACCCATCCTCCACACCCACTCACGCATCAATGGACGAGGGATACACATATATGTATGCATCCAATACATTACATTTTATAACCCCAGCTAATTTGCATATATGCAGGCATACGTACATACCAGTCCGTAGATATATGTGTCGGCGTAACATTGATTGGATTTGTTTGACTTTCGCATAGGGGGTGTTACGAGGTGATGGCTGCTTGGTGGTGCCTTTTTAGGAGGTTTTTAGGGTGATCTTGGGGCGGAGGGACTGGCTGGCTGACTAAGGCTAAGTGCCTGACATTTGCTAAATGGCAAAGGGCCTACACGCCTGCCAAGGGTTTCACAGGCTTTAGCGGGCTATATTTTCCCCCATTTGCCCAACCGAAAATTGCACTTGCCTCGTTAGTCGGAATGGCCCGGGTAATTACGAGTGGTGGTGGGAATATTGCCGCCCACAACTCACCACTTACTTGGCCATATAACCTTCAAAGTTGGCTCTTTGAAACGAAAAAAAAATATTGGTAAGCTGTTGCAGTTTTAGGAGATTTTTTTAAAGGTAAGGTTATATTTATTATAGCTTGTATATATGGTGTGGCATTCAAAATGTTTTAATATAATTTTAGCGAATTTTTAAGCCCCTTCATTGAACTTGCATTATTTAAAAAATTAATTTTTAAGCTACCTTTAAATAACATTGCCTGATAAATAATAACAAAAGGACATAACTATTTTTATAAAATTAGCCCCTAAACTCCCTCCTTCATTGTGATTTTTGTAACCCTTTTTTACACTATTTTTAACTCTTTTTTTTTCTCCTCATCATTATTACTATCATTTAACGTAAAATTCCCATTCGCACCATTGTTAAAGCCCCCAGAAATGAATAAATTCGCACGCTCCGATCAATCAGTAAACCTAAATAAATATAGCACGCCAACTGCAAATTAGCTGCAGTTCATTTGGCCTGTGTAAATTGTATTCCCCTCAAAATACACGCACACCCAGTGTGTGTACAGTTGCGGATATATATTCAGCATGCAAATATGTGCTCTGGCCATGAAATAAACACACACTATCAGTAAGGAGGGAAAATATCCAGTGGGATTATAATTAAAAGCAGGACAATGCCAGGATATTAAAGGCCGTAGATGTCGACGATGAAGCTGAAGCCCTGGTTGCGTTGACTCTTAAAATGGATTTTGGCGTACGAATTCTGGGGTCCACCAGACGTTAAATAGGCATAGCCTCCATTGCCATCCCTAACCTGGTCCGTGATCACAATTTGGGTAATGGTGCGCTTGTATTTCTTTAGGTTAATGTAATAATAATTAATTACTTTAAAAGAGAAATAATTTAATTAAAGGAGAACCCACCTCCTGCTTGAAAGTCCAATCACGCGTGACTACTCGCAGGAACTTGGACTTTTCCGTGATGATTTCCCTTCGCAAATGCATGTCCCTGAAGGTCCTGGCTCCCCAAGTCACACTATGACTCCGGCCACGCCCCGAAGCCTCGGCAAAGGCGGCCAGCGTTATAACCACAAATATTACACAAATTTTCATTTTTAAAAATGACTTATTTCTTATGAAATTCGTGGCTTTTATAGGTGAAATCAGGTTGCAATAAAAAATGCGTGTCTTTTGTGTAATAACAGCTGTCGCTGTGAAAACCCCCCTCGAGTAAAGAGATTTATTATTTAAAGCTTTATCAGTTCTTACAAAGAATTTCATTGAGTTGAAGTTCATTTATAAATTGTTTAATTACAAAAAGCCATATGTGTGTGTACAGCCCACAAAAGTTGCATACATTAACTGTGTGGTTCGTTTTGTCATTTCAAAAAATGTTTATGAATCATTTATCGGCCATGCGAGTGTGTGTGTGCAGTCACAAAATAAATATGGAAAATGAAATGAAAGAAAAATAGCGTGTGAGTGTGCTCGTATAATGAAAAAACGACACTTAAATGCCTTATTAAATTTCGTAAATAATTAATAAAGAGTCATTGAGCTGACTGTTGTGGCGGATTCATATTGAGTTATTAATGAGAGAGTTTATAAGGGAACAAAACTAAGCGTTATTTTATTATCGATAGTTTACAATATAATGCAGCTACTATGTTTTTATAAATATAAAAATATGTTAATTAAAACAAAACTAAACGAGAAATAACCCATATTTTTATTGCCTAAATAAAACAAACTAATTAAGGCTTCATAATTAAATTAATTGTTATATGAACAGCCAATATTCCGTGTATTAAATATTTACACCCATAATAATAAAAGCCGAATAATCCTAGCCATTAATTTAGAAGGTTTTCTCTACCTCTCACCACTTATCTGCTTTAATTATGAACGCTACCATATATATTTTTTTATGGCTATAAAAATAAATAAAGCAATTAAGCCACAGAGAGAGAGAAAAAGGAAAGGGACAATATATAAATGGACAGCTGTTGTCGTAAAAACCCTCAGAATCTGGACAATAAAGCTGTGCGGGGTGTAAAAACCCTTTGAGGCAAGGGAATTTGTTGGCTCCACTTTTCGCCAGGCCAAGTGGAAATACTTTCGCAACGAATTTTGAGGAAACACGTGGAAAGTCGAGACCCGAGACTCAGGACTCGAGACTTTTGTTTCTGGCTTCCGTTTCTGCGGTTGCCTGCTTTAAATACCGCTGTGTGGGTCTTCGGGTTTCGTGGGGGCTAAGAGTTGGGGGCTTTAAGGCAAATATTTATTTAATTTTAACATCCCGTTCGTCCCTATTTGGCCCGCCTGCACAGATCCAATTTACTCAAGTACAAAGACCCTGCTGTCGCGTATATTGTTGAAATTTTATTGTGCAAACATGAGAATGTGTCTCTTTTCTACGCTGTGCGTATTTCTCTGTGTGTTTGTGTTAGTGTGTGTGTGTTTTATGGTTGCCACGTTGGTTTTTCTCATTTATGTGAACAAACAGCAACACGAACAACAACAAAAGCAGGACCAAATGGCAGTAACACAAACAAAATGGCCGAGGAACCGTTGTTAAGTGTCTCTTATAGCTGCGTTTGATATTGTATTGCTGGCACAGCCGGGGGAAGAGTAATAGCACTCATAAAATAATATTTTTATAATTCTGTTTTTCAATTTTCTAGAATATTTTAAGTATAACTTTTGTAAACGATACACCTGTCAAGTTTTTAAGCCATGTCCGTTTGTCCGTCTGTCCGTTTGTCCGTTAGTCTGAATAAAAACATATATCTTAGAGTATATAAAAGCAGAATGTTGTGTCAAAATTCTTATAACTTGCCTGCAGGCAAAACTTGTCTTTATATTTAGCCTTGCCTTGAAAAAAGCAGATATAAGGATATCGATAAAACCGCTTTTAAGTAAAAATTATATTACACGGATTATAATGAATTTAAAACACAGAATATACTTCTAAAATATAAAACATTTCCCAGAATTTGTTAACATTTTTTTAAAACTTTTATTTTGACCGCAACTGTATGTTAGGTGTAGCCTTTGTAGGTGGTGTGCATGTGTTTACCGCAAAAAATACAAATAAAAAGCGATTCGTCGGCAAACAAATCAGCAAAACGAAATTTAGGTGGACAATAAAGTCCTGCTGCCCTGCAGCATGCAAAAAAAGGAGTCGCATAAATACACACAAACATGGAAAAGGCAATAAATATCGTGTTGTCTACTATTTGAGCACGAAATCGGTTCTATTTAAATCGGATAAAATGTACGAAATGTACACAAATGCCACACGTTTGCTATCATAAAAAATAAACAGAAAGTGCTGGCTCTCAGAAGTGCCATAAAGTTTTTAGCTCATGAAATATGCATATTACTTTAGTTTCTAAGGTCTAAAGTATGGTTTTTTATTTAAATTCTGCCACACAATATTTTTATATATTTTAATAAATTTTAAATTTTATAAAAAGAACTTTTAGTAAGGATAAGATGTGAACAACTTCCCCCTTATTACAGAAAACTAACTTTAACCACTTTTTTTGCTGATCATATTTAAATTAGTTCATGAAATAAATAGTAAAGTGCACAAAAAAAAAGTAATTGGTTATGGAAAACCAATTTAATTTAAAACTTTAATTTGCTGTATGTCCCTTTTGTGCTGCTGCTGACACTCATGCTGGCATGGCAATTATTTTACATTCCCTTGGGGCCAGGAACTAATTGGATTAATTGGATAACCCTATCTCGTATTACTCTCAAAGCAACAATTTCTCAAAACCTGACCAAACTCCTGTGGCCTTATATCTGGTTTCTGCTTTCAAGCTAAAACTTGTGGATGCAGCAACTTAAATTGCTGGCTTTTTGTCGCCTTGTCGGTAGCACTTCAAGCTGAAAACGCTTTAAATAATTTTAATTAAAACAAATGGCACTCGAAATAAAACACGCACACATCAAACGGGGCGGGCGCGGAAACTGATGGCTGGGGGATGGAAATGGAAGTGGAAGTGGAAAATGGTGAGCCGGTATGGAAAATGGCGCCTGAATGGAACAGACATGGCGTGTAATTACGCTCGACAGAGAGGCAGATAGAGAGAGAGAGAGGGAGGGAGGACGAGCGTTGTTTGTGCATCGAATCAAGTGCTGCTCCTGCTCCTGGTCCTCCTCGTGCTCCTGCTCCTGCTTCTGGCTTTGCTGTTTGCCGCTCTTGTTGCTGTTGCTGTTGACAATGCACGGCAGCAACATCAGAGGACACAGCAGCGACTCTGCGGGCACATCCAACGCATTCATGCACAGGACAAATTGCAGAGATTTATTATATCTTATTTATTATATCAAAGGATAACCATTATTTAAGCTTTAAAATGTAATCGTATAACGTATTAAAAATTTATAAGAAATGTTATAATATAATTTTAATAATAACAGCTTTTTCAACTAATCCTTAAAACAAAGATAGCGCCAGTTGGGAATTCTAATGAAATTCAGGCGGGAAATGTGCAAGTAACTAATAAAAGTATTTGTTTTATAAAGTTTACCAACCTTAATAAAGTGTTAATAATTATCCTTTAATACAATGTTACTAAATATTGTAGAATTCACAAACACTCTAAAATAAATACCTTATGATGAAAAATGTATTTTACTCAGTGTATTTTAGCTGAACTTTTGCTAAGCAACAACTAAGCTTAACTTTCCGATTAAAAAACTCCACAAAAACTGTTAATTAAATTACATTTAAAATTTTCTGCGAGTGTGGACACTTTCCGGAAGAGGTTCTGGACGCGCTTTTGTTCGTGACAAGTTGAGACAGAGAGCAAACATGGCAGGCGACGCGCGTCGCTTGCGAGCGGACAAACTCCCAAATAACTTCATTCCGCGTGTTGTTTTTGTTTTTACTGTTTCTGTCCATGTTGTTGGTGAACTTCTCGCGGCACTTTTCACACTGGCAGTGCCACCATCAAGGGACCCAGAAATTGGCCAACTCCTACGCAACTATAGTGCCATGTTTTTCGACCCCCAACGGTTGCGACGGGGCAAAAAAAAACAAACCCAATTGTAATTAGACTTGAGAGCTTTCCCCTGGGGATGGTGTGAGGGCCGGAGGTGGACGCGGACTTCCAAAAATTACATTTAATCATTGTTATTTTAGGCCTCGGCAAACGGCTAAGTGCCTCCACTGACCACGCCTCCTCGGCACGTAGATGACACAAAAGCCGAACAAATGTACGCAGATATATATAGGGGATATAGTGGCAGTAGCATAGGATGTAGGGCGACTAAGGACATTTGATAAAAAGCCACTTAGTGCGGCATTTTTGGCCTTAACTAAAGCCAGGGAAATCTTCCCGCTTCGCACTCTCATCCATAACCCATTTGGCTTGGGATTTTACTGGGGGGGGGAGCAGATTGTCTGCGGCTTGCCACACTGCCACTGGTTAACACTTTGGGCGTGCTACATTTTGACAATATCAAAGTTGAGTGGCGCCAGCCTGACAGGCTTTTCGGGGACTGAGAATGTCCTCCGTCCCTCCTGCCACTCTCTCTGGCACCCTGGTAGCCTGGCAAATAAATAACGTTTAAAGCGTAAATATGGTAAACGACGTTAACGGGCCGCCTCAAGTGTCAGTTGTCGGCTGTCAAAGCCACAAGAGGCATTGGCCTTCTTCCGTCTTCCCCGCCGAAACTTGGCATAAAGCCAGCGCAAATAATTATTATCAAGGCAATGACCGTAAATATTCAGCTTAAGCCCAACTATTCCTGCCAGTTTGGGGAATGACAATGAGATTGCGCATACGCCGCGTGGCCAGGCCAAAGATTTTCTTTCCCAATTACGCTGCAGAAATGTGCTTTGTGGCCAAGCCAAGCCGGTTGATATTAAAGCGACACTTGTTGAGGGGCGGAAAATCGAAGGAGAGCCATTGCGAATCCAGAAATTTCCCACAGAAAGCTGTCAAGTTCAATTTTGGGACGTTTCAGGCAGCTGCCAGAGACATTTTTCAATGAATGCGATGGGATAGTTAGAGCACTGGGAAAATAGTTACTTAAAAAAAGGTATTTTTTTCCTTAGATAAGTTTGCATTTCAGACAAAAAATAACCTCTTTCAATCAAGGTTTTTAGATGGATTTTATGCTTTGTGTTTCTCATATCAAGAATTTATTAAGACATATCGTTTCTTCTTAAATTTCTTTCTCTGCTTAACCACTTATCTTGTGCAAAAAAAGCAGCAGAGTCAGGCAAGTGTGAGATCCTTAGAGCTATAAAATTATTCCTTGGCATGCAAATTGCATTTTTCGTGCTGGCAGTTCGCCTTTTTTTCCAGCGATTTTCTTTGGCCTGTCAACAGCGAAATGCAGATAAGTCCCAAACGAATGGATTTCCAGTGCCAGTTTTTCTCCTTTTTTTTTGGCAAACAATGAAAATTACTTTTCATATTTAATTGCAGCAGTAGGACGGGGCTAGAACGAGAACATGTGGCCAAATACCAAAGCCAAAGTGCAAGCCAAATGCCACATTAAATTACATCAAAGTCAGAGAGTCAAAGGGAAAGGCAAAGGAAAAGAAATAATGCCCCCAACTTGCAATTGAAATTTGTTTGCCAACTCAAACACGAACATGGGGAGAGGTCGTTGGTACGGAGGCACCCCCAAAAGTTAGGCGAAAATTAGACGTGGCAAGCAAGTAATGGAGACACCCAAAAGGAAATGCTTATTATTTGCATAAATTCCACACACAAAGCCCCCGACGAGTGACAGGACGAGGATTCGAGGGGGCAGTCGAGGGGCCGAGAGTTGGTAGCAAGAAAGAAATGCAAATTGTGTTGGCAAATTTAAATGTCAGTCAACAATTCAGTTGTTAAACTCGCATTACACACAAAGCCAAAGACATTGCTGGCCTTGCATATAAAAAACGGTTACCCATACGCCCCGTGGAACGGTCCATACCAGATAGAGATGTTGCCATACCGAGAGGATAAAAGGGATACATCGATAAAAGTATCGAATTTGAAGGTGAATTGAAACACAGTATATATCAAATTTAAAAACGAAAAATCTGAGCTGATAATATCAAAATGATTGTATATTTATTATAAGGTTTTATTTTCATCGCAAATATCAAAATTTTAGCTATTGATAAATATCGTTTAATACAAAAAAATACCGATAATATTGCATTAACATATCAATCATTGTAGTTCTGTTAATTTTAATCCATAAATTCGATTAGATAAATATTTAAAATATCGACATATAAAAACTTATCTAAATTCGAGTATTTATGCCTAAGTAATATAAATACTCGATATATAATTAAACAAGTATCGATAACAAGACACAGAATTACCATTTGATATCGATATTCAAATCCGTGATTCAAGAATCGAAACCACATTGACAAATCGATTTTTTTACCATCTCCGAATCCCAACTTTCTACTCCAAAGTCTCCTTCTCTGCCTCTCTCTAAATCGAAAAGCGTGCGTGA
>VNJO01000421.1:0-25492 GCA_008042535.1 Drosophila tani
CTGTCCGCGGTCCGCAGTCCGCGATTGATTGAATGGACGCAAACACTGATTGACTGATTGAGGCTGCCTGGGTGCTTGTCTGCCCGCCTGCAGGTTGTCAGTGGACGTTTTGCATTGGCCGTTAATTGAATTCGCCTCCAGGTGGCATTTATCGAGGAGCAGCAGCTCCGGCTCCAGCAGGAAATTGCACAGCTTGCGTTCAATTAGATGGAATTCGATTTGTCCCGTTGCACCCACTCCCAGCCCCCTGACCCCTTTGGAAAATTCATTTAGCTGCGATGCATTTTAATTGGTTCCTCCTTCGACCAGGAGTGTGGATACATGAATACATATGCTCGAAAGGAATCCGATCCTAGGCGTAGGGACCGATGCCGGCGGCACGGCCCATCAGAGCCGGAATGTTGCTCTGCTCGTAGTTGCCGCTGAAGTACTGGGCATAGGGACCCGAGGCGTACACGGGCACATCATCGCCGCCATGGGACTCGGCGGTCAGGGGCACCAGCGTGGGGTACTGGAAGTCCGGGTCCTCCGTCAGCTTCTCCTTGAGCAGGGCCCGACCCTCGGCGCGATTGTAGGCGGAGTTATAGCCGGGACCGTTGGCGTACGAGAGGATCGTGTAGGGCAGGTTGTCGTCCGCCAGCTGGGCCAGGCCAGTGATGTCCTGGTCGCGGAACTGCAAGAGGAAAAGGGTAATTAATGATTATAAGATCATAAGTTGTATCATGGACACCCACCGGATATCCATTGATAGACATAACATGTCCGTGATCGGCGGTGACCACTATGAGGGTGTCCTCCTCGGAGGTCAGCTCGCGGGCCACCTGCACAGCCTTGGCAAACTCGGCAGTGTCCTCGAGGGATCTCCTGGCATAGGTGTCGTGGTGGGCCATGTCGATGCGGGCGCCCTCCACGAACAAGAAGAAACCCTCGTCGTTGCGCCTAAGAACCTTGATGGCGGCCTCGGTCAGCTCGCTCAGTGAAGGATCCGCCAGCTGGCTGCGCTTCCTCGTCCGGTCTCCGTTGTAGGGCAGGTGCGAGCCAGCAAAGAGGCCCAGCAGGTAGTCCGTGTTGTCCAGATCCACCAGGCTGAGACCCTTGCGACTCCACACATAGTTGGCGGAGACATTGGCCGCCTGCTTGTGGGCCAACCAGTCGCGGATCAGGTGACGGCCATCGGTGCGATAGCCGGGATAACCCTCCTCGTCCCTCACGGTGGTGTTGATGAAGTTCTGCCGGCCACCGCCGAGGATCACCTTGAGGCCCTGGCCCACCGGTTGCTCCACCAGCTGGCGGGCAATGTCGATGGTCTGCTCGGGATCACAGCCCCTGTTCGCCACCTCCCAGTCGTTCTCCCAGTTGCGATCCGCGGTGTGGGCATAGACACCAGCTGGAGAGGCGTGTGTCACCCGGGCGGTGGTCACCAGTCCCGCGTTCTTGCCAGCCGCCTGAGCCCACTGGGCGATGCTCAGCACCTGGTTCTCCTCCACTCGGTCGCCCTCGCAATTGTACCTCGGCACCTTGGCGTTGATGCCAATGGTTCCGTAGTTGCCCTTAACGCCGCCCAGATAGGCGGTGGCCGTGCAGGCGGAGTCCGCCACCTGCCGGTTGACGCAGTACGTCTTGGACAGGCCCGTGTAGGGGAAGCCCTCGAAGTACACCTGCTCGGCACTGTCGCCGAGCAGGTTGCGAGTGGCGGTCACCGTATGCACGGACATGCCGTCGCCCAGAAAGAGGATCACGTTCTTGGCCTTGTTGGTGTGCGCCGCCTGCGTCTCGGCCAGCTTGGACAGCAGCTTGGCCTGGGCCTTGTCCACCCAGTACTGGGTCTCCTGCTCCTCAACATTCCTGATGGGATGGGCTTCGGGATCGAAGGAGCGTCCTCGTGGGTGGTCTGGAAGGAAAAGAGGCGACAAAGTTGTCACAAGTACTTGTAAGTTAATGAAACCTCTATAAATCACTTCGGGAAGTTGGGGGATTTCTAATATATCACCGGGATTAATAGTCTTATCTCTACGCCTAGCAGTACATGTATTTTGAGATAAGAAACCATTTTCCAAGAACTTTTAGCACAGCAAATCGCGTCTTAAAGGCTTAAATATAACTCGGGAATTGTATTTTAAATCAAAGATGATAATATATTAATTTATTTCATTTATATAATAGGATTATTGATGCAAAAAGCGTAAATTTCTTATTATAATTGGGTTAACAGGTTCAAAAGTCCTTCCTTTCCTTTTAACAGGTCTTTCATTTCCTTCTACTTATTTAAAGGGGTTATAGGAGATAATTTGTATATTTAACTTAAGAAGCATTAATCTTATGGAATTAAACGAAATTAAATATATCCTTTATTTATAAATTTCATTCTTGATTGTAAATCAACGTCCGGACTGGATTAACGGCTGGTTTCTCTCCACTTAACTAAAATTGACTTTCAGAAGGGTTCAGTTAATTCTAAACTTGATAGAATAATACAAATTATGAAAATAAGGCACTTCTCACTGACTTTTTCAAAAGCATCTCCTTGTTCTTGCGCTTATCAGCCACTGTTAATAAACTTTGGTTAATAAGCTGGAGGTTAAGAAAACATCTTCTCCGAAGACTCTAGTGTTTTTGTGATCCAAAAAACTATCAAATCTTATCCTCTAATTTATTTAACAGGCTTTGTTAAAGAGCTAACCTTTGGTTTACAAGCAGGAGGAATATGTTACTCTTTTTGAATATGTTCTTAAAAAATTAAAGACGCTATCCTTGAATCTCTTTCTCTTAACGAACTTTTTTATTGGGTTTTTAATTCCCCAAAATCCCATCTTCTTACCTCTCTGCCCGCTTACACCACCGCTCAGCCAGACGGCGACGAGGAGAACTAGACTAAATCGAAGGAATCTGGTCATTATTCCGTTAATCCCAAGTAACCCTAAGCGACTTGTGTGGAGGTCAGACCTTGGTTGCAGACTAAACCGACTGACCGAGGCCCCAAGAAATGCCAAGGAGTGGCCAATGCTGGCAGCTTATCGCCAGAGTATCAGAGAGGTATCGGCGTAAATCTAATCAGAAAGAAACTAATCTAGACGGTTCAATCAAATCATCATTTATGGCTGGCCAAGAATCAGTTAACAGAAGTCGTAGAAGGCAGTCGCCAATGGCCAAAGCCAAAAAATGCTCACGTGCCTCGACCACAAACTTTATGAATCTCAGCTACAGCCAGTGATTACGTTACGTGAAAACGTAACCATGTAACCGAGTCTGGAGACCGAAGTCTGGAGTCTGGATCGGAGTCTGGAAAATGCACCTAAACCTCCTACACTTTTTAATAACTTTCCTCAACTCTTTGCAACTTTTATGGATGTTTTTGCCAAGGCCTTTGTCAGACATGCTTCAGTCTGGGGGATTTTATGGTTTCTTTAGGAATTTTGCAACATAAACTTACGTTGCTTTGAGTAAATGTATTTTTGAGTTTTAAACTTCTTGTTCGAATGGCAGATTGCCTACTTTTGGGCTAGCTAGAAACCTCTAACTATAATAAATAAAGTGACAAGAAAATCCAGTATCTAATAGTTAATAAATGCTTTTTTAATGGCAGTTCCTTTTTTACAATATGGTTTTGGCCAAGGCCACAATGGAACCTGTAAATTTGAGAACCTAGAGGGGACTTTAAATAAATTACAAGAAATTTAATCAAAATTAAACCCACCGAAGTAAAGACTGGCAGTGAAGGAGCAAAGAAGGGCACCCTGACTGTGATGGGTCGCTGAGCTCGCAGGATAATCAGGAATACCCGACGGCGGGTTTCCCTATCCCATGTATACCAGGCACTGCTGTAGGCTGCTTCTCCCAGTGAAAGGCTCTGCAAGGATTGATGAGAGAAAGTCATAGAAAACATAAAGAACTAAGGAAAGGAAGTTAAGGACTCACCTCAGTGGCCATCTCGGTGCCACCATAGCAGTAGAGGAATATAGCCGAGGAAACAGTGAAGGTGTACACCACATAGCGGATGATATTGTAGCCGGAATACTTATTTAAAATATTTAATAAATTATAAATAAATATATATTAAGGTTATGCTTACCAGTAATATATCTATGACGCTGGTGGCTATCACCACACTGGCCGACACAAAGTGGACAAAGGTTGGAGCTGCCATCATGCCAGAAAAACGTTCGACAATCTTTTCGATTTCATTGTGACGATCCACTATATCCGCCAGGCGCTGACAGCATATAGCACTCTCTCTAGGTGAAGGATCTGTAGAAAAAGAGCAAATATTAGCAAGAAATAAGGAACAATTTGATTTTATTCAAACTAAAAATCTCAGGGACATGATAACAGCTAAAGATAAACTTTATTTAAGGTCAAACCGATATAATAAGTTTATCTTATCAGCTGGAATCGACTTAATCTTTTTATAAATTAATCCCCGTTCACCTTGTATTGGCCTGAGGGCATCCTGGACATCCCAACGCAGAGCCTGCAGGAGAAAGGCCACATAGAGGGTGAAGCCAAAGAAGAAACCATCGGTGCCAGCAAAGGCATAGACGGTGACCTGGCCACTCCAAGTGGAGTAGAGGTAGAAGGGCCAGAACCAAGGATGTCGATGGGCAAACTCCGGAAACCTGTAAGTATCTCCACTGATTACAAAGATTTCAAGATACATAAATCCCCACACCCACAGCATTCGAAAGGGCATATCGAACTTGAACTCCTGCCGCCGTCGAACATACATCTCCCAGAGGGAACGCAGGACGAAGGCTCCAGTCGTAATGCTACCCAGCGTGAAGACCAGCATTCCACACCTCGTAGCCATCACATAGCAGCTCCTCTGGGCTTCATCTCTCCTCGAGTCCCGTCTCTTCTCCTGCTCCTTAATAAGCTGACGGATGTGTTCCATCAGAGCAGCCACCTCCTGACACCGCCACCACATCCAGCCCAGCTTGAAGAGCGTGGTAAAGCTGCAGGCCAGCGGACAGAAGGCATCCATGGCATCCACCGGGCTGGTGCGCAGGTGGCTCCAACCAAAGACGAACTCCGCCTGGCAGCAGTGGGCCAGATTCACAAAGTTGAAGACCAGCCAGGCCAGCTGCCACAACGACTGCCGCCGGCCAAAGCCCAGACCCAGCAGGCCGAAGGAGTATCTGGTCACGAAGAACAGATGCTTCGCCAGCGGATAGTTGCGGTCTAGGAATCGCGGATACATGGCTTTCCTTTTAGAGCAGCAGCTCCCCTTTTATATGGAAGCTCTAATGAGGAAGGGGCTCTTTCTAATTGGTTAATAATTGTTTTCCCACGGAGGCAACGCCACCTGGCCGGGTGTTTAATGACAGGATTATTGAATGTCCCTAATTGAGTGGGCGACAGACCTAACACGCCCCCGCCAAACACGTGTCATTATGGTCACAAGCCAGGTATATTTTAGGAGTCTTAAACCTAATAATTAAAAAATGTATCCAAGGGGAAGAGGTTTCATAACCTCTTATGTCTGTGACTTCGCCATCTGACAACACTGTGTATTCTGACACAAACTCCGCTTGGTCACATTAACTCTACGAAAGCGACGCTACAGAAAAATAAGCATTTGATTTCTGCAAACATATTAAGTTTAATTGTTAATACATAAGTTTACAATCTTTACATCGACTGGCCTGTTACTTAACCCAAAACAAGGATATGGTTGAATCAAATAACGATATTGTATGTATGTACATATATTTCTTTTTCAGAAAGATTTTGTTTGATCCTGAAGGAGATGCACTTACGCTTTTGATGCTGATAAATGGAAAGTCCTGGAAAGTCACATAAAGTCAAAGTAAAAGTATTATTTATAAAGCATTCATTTTCAGTTAAGTGAGTCTTTAATTATTAATCTTACTTTTAACAGTAAATTCATGCCTGAATCTAATAACCATTAATCTTTCTTTTTCAGTAAGCATTCCTTTGATCCTGGAAGAACTGCTGTTAAGCTTCGATACTGAGAACTTTACTCATGAAAAGTCACATTAAATCAAAGTGAAATTCTCATTAATTAAGCATTCATCTTCAGTTAAGTGAGTCTTAGTTTCAATAATCTTTTGCAATCTATTATAATAATAATTATTAATCGGTCTATTAATAGTCAATCCCAGCCTTAATCAAATAAGCATAAATCTTACATTTTTAGTAAGGATTCGTTTGATCCTGGAAGAACTGCTGTTAAGCTTCGATACTGAGAACTTTTCTTATATTAAATCAAAGTGAAATTCTCATTAATTTAGCATTCGTCTGTATTTAAGTGAGTTTTCGTTTTAATAACCTTTTTCCATCTATTATTATTTATCTATCTTTTAATGGTAAATCCCTTCTCCCATTGACTTCTGACAAGGACAAATCCAGTAAGTACTTCAGTAAATCATAATTCCCCTAAAGATACTTGTTACGGAAATTAAATGAGTTTGTTGGATGCGAAAAGGAATTCCTTAATCTCGGCTCGTGCTCCCGATTCCCTCGAATTTTAAAATACTTCTTGGCTTGCGCCAAGCCGAATGGCCATCCATAAATATGAGCTTCCTTTTGTCGTGGGCCGAGCATAAATTTCTGTGTGTTTGCCCTTTTTTGTTCGCTGGCCGCTGGTGTAGTTTGTTGAACTCCCGATGAACTCTCCTGCCTCGAAATTGGAATTTCAAATCGCGCCGAGATGTGGGTCAGCCGAGAAGAAACATTCAACATTCGCGGATTTGCATAGGATTCGCCGCACACCCAGATTTATGTTGATGCATGCATTGCGAGTGGGATTTGTTTCTGTTTCTGTTTATTTTTTTCTGGTTTGTTTGTTTCGGGGTGAATCACTTTTAATTAAGTTCTTTGTCCAAGGCTCACGTGGCGTATGGGTAATATTGATTTTCACTCTCTTTCTCCCTCTCCTGATTATGATTATTTTGCCAGGCCGCCAACTGGGCGAGAACGAGGAGCGTAATCTCGGTAGTTGGCAGGGAAAACATCCCTGCTCCCCAAGTCTGATATCATCATCGCAGGGCCGCCACCCCCAAAAAAGCCCCAACGCCTCGTTTTATGGCAGATGGGGGAACCACCCCCGAAAAAGGCAACAAAGGTGACCCCGACACACCCTGTTGAGCCAAGGCAGAGCCACCCCCTGGAAAAGTTCGCCTGGAAGCCCAAGGAAAAAGCATTACATTTGCGATCCTGCTGCAGGAAAATGAGGAAAACCAGCACGACACACACAGCGCAGCAAGTGGAAAAGCTAGGAGTGCCAGCTGGAAGCGAGGAAAAGGAGGCCAGCGTGTCAGCAAGTCGCCAAAAAAAAAAAAAAAATCAGAAACAGAAACAGTTGCAGAACCCGAATGAAAAACCAGTTTTCCCACTCACAGCCGAGACTCGCTGCTGGTTGCTGCTGGCCCACATTCGCCGCTGTTGCTGTGGAAAATGGAAGCGAGTTTTCCCAGTTTCCCCTTTGGCTTTGCAACAGCAAAGCAGCAAAGGTGCCTCGAAACAGGTTGATTTTCCTGCCGACGCCGTTGGCCATTAGCCAAATGGGATTTCACACGCTTCCTTTGGGCTGAAGCTCAGGCTGGGGCTCTGGCTCGGGCTCGGGCTCCGCTCTGATGCGTTCGCCTCACGCCATGGCCCAGTTGGAGTCGGAGCTCTTGGTGCCTGTCAGCGCCACCATCCAACATCATCCGTACTGCCATCCGTCCCACTCAACTGCCATCATCATCATTGTCAACATCACCATCCAGTCATCCATCCAGCCATTCAGTCATTCAGCCATCCAGTCATCCAGTCATCCAGCTGCAGGCGGGATCAATTATTAAGGCGCCGCCTGGGATGTGTTTTTGCGAAAACCTGATTGACAACCAGCCTGGAGGCCCGGAGCCTCGGAACCTCTCAGCACGTCATCCGAATGCCATAAAACCCATATTCACGGTTGGCAATCACTTCCAGCTGAGGAAGAGAGTTTTAAGTGGCACAAATATGGGTTTTATAAAAGAGGTAATTTAGATTGCTTTCTTAATTTAAAATCTAGTTCATCATTTAAATAAGAAATAACTTACCTAAATATTAGGCCCTCCCTTGACTCCAGAAAATATTTCGACAACCTGATTGACAACCAGCTTGGAGGCCCGGAGCCTCGGAACCTCTCAGCACGTCATCCGAATGCCATAAAACCCATATTCACGGTTGGCAATCACTTCCAGCTGAGGAAGAGAGTTTTAAGTGGCACAAATATGGGATTTATAAAGGAGTTATTTAGATTGATTTCTTTATTTATTTACACTACTGGACAAAATAATAAGTACATAGGCAGGGTGCCACTTTGTTTGGTTATTTCTCGATTCTTTTTGAATGTATGCCTGCCAATTATTTACATATTGAAAGTTCACAGTATGGCGAGTTATTTAAATAAAAAATTAGACGGGTTTACCGCGTTCTTTTAATGCTATGAATAAATTTGTGTTGAATGGACGTTTTTGGCCTGGCCAAAATAATAAGTACACCAATTCTACAAAGCCCACAATTCGAAACGTATTAAAATGTTCCCCCTGTTTTCTTAATAGTAGTAATCTTATGATATTATTGAGTATATTAACACTTATTTTGAAATTCTTTGTTGATTCTTTTTGGTATACAAAAAATAAGTTTGTGAAGAGTCCCCTCTGGAATCTCATACCGGGCTTTTTGCAAGAATTCCAACAATACTTGGACGTTTTGAAACGTATTTTGGCACAAATACAAAGTTTCTAGTCTCCCCATAAGTTTACAATTGGGTTTAAGTCCGTAGACCGACTTCGACAACTTATACCGTTACCTTGTTTTCTCAGGCATTGATCCTGGCGTGGGTTTTATGTCGTTGTCCTGTTGAAAGAGGAATCTCAAGGACATTTTTTTGGCAGTAAACGGTTGGCATAATGTCTGTTAACTTATTATTATAACCGAATCGTTCCATAATCCCAGTTATGCGAAGTATCGGATAAAGGCATGACGAGATATATAGCCCCAACATATTACTCATCCGCCACCGTGCTTGAGGGACTTCTATGTGTAGCGGACGTCAAATTTTTTGTCTTTTTGACTTTTTGCCTTTTTGAACATGTCGTTTGGAGTCATTATCAAACAGATTTATATTTATTTCGGAGTTCCATAAAATAATATTTTACTCTCTCGACCCATCTGGTCTAATGCACCCCAAAATATTTTCCACAACTTTTTGCACCATCTGAAACTTTGTTTTCTTGAAGTAACGGACTTTTTAGGGAATATATTCTAGTAAGTCTACATTTTAAGATGTAGGACGAACCTTTTTAGATTAGGTTTGATGTCTAATTTGAGAGGTAGGGGCCATGAGAGACATGGAAGGTTTAATTTTTGATATATTGACGATGCAGTTGTTCGATCTTTCTGAAAATATCTTCTTTGATTCTTGTTTTTCCAGTAAGCATTTTTTATTGTAAGGTATTCTGAATACAAATACATCAAGGGTTTGAGGGTTTTCATCATTTCCCGACGACTTTTTCTTTTTTTGAAGATATAAAGCATATTGGTCATCTTCAACACTTCAATTTTGATTTGGTCCATCTAAAGTGTTTTTTTTTCACTTGTCCATTGTTAAATATGTAAGAAGTTATTAAAAAAATATATATTTTGAGCCTAATTGTCGATTAAATACTTCAAAATTGTAAAATAACACCGGTGTACTTATTATTTTGACCAGGCCAAAAACGTCCATTCTGCACAAATTTAAGCATAGCATTAAAAAAACGCGGTAAACCCCTCTATTTTTTTATTTAAATGATTCATCATACTGTAACTTTTCAATATATAAACAATTGGCATGCATATATTCAAAAAGAATCGAGCAATAACCAATTAAAGTTGCACCCTGCCTATGTACTTATTATTTTGTCCAGTAGTGTATTTATAATCTAGTTCATAATTTAAATAAGAAATAACTTATTTAAATATTAGGCCCTCCCTTGAATCCAGAAAATATTTCAACATTAGATGTGAACTTAAAATAAATCCAATGATAGTACAGATCTTAGTTAGATAAACTTTATTAGATTGGATAATTTTTTGTAATACTTATTCCTCTATTAAAAGGAATAGGGGTTTCCTTGCTTATCTTTTTTTTTTCTTTATCGAATAATATCTAGAGAAAACAAGTTCCCACATTGTATTAATTTTTATTTTTTTTTTTAACATAATATCTTTAAATTATTATATTAAATTATTTCTTCTAACAATTTTTTTCTGTTTTTTTAATTATTTATTTTATTCAGACATACCCTGACAATTTTAGTACAATCGGATGGTTGACTTGGGATTTATGAGTCAATAAAGTTGCAACCTTATATTTCCATCTCGCTCTTATTTTTACACACCTCAGATGGTTAGTCAAGTCGTAAACCGTGGTTTTGAACTGAAACTGTTCAAAATTAACTTATTTCGTGATTTGTTTTTTATTTCTACTTTATTTTTGGATCCTTTGTAGATTTTCAAAGTCGATCATAAACATATGGTATTAAATTAGTTACTTAGTGTTGATTAATTTTAGTTTTGATTCAAGTTTAATGAGAATCGCGTAGATACTAAAGAAAGCTAAACTGGTATAAGTCCCCTTGAAGCTATTACTTTCTTAATTGTTTTTATTGCATTTGGGATCTAAAATGAGGATTTTAGCACCTTTAGAGTAAGTTTCAAAGTAAAAACCTTTTTAAGTGCTACACAAAATTATACTTTCACATGATTCCGAGAATGAAAACATCGAAATACCCATATAATCAAGATAGACAGAAATTTTGCTTTCATTTTATGTCAGTCTTTATAGTTATTTGACATGTTATTTAAGTGCTGTATGTGCGTGATCATAGGAGACACGCCAGTTGCAGGTATAACCCAAATGATTTCATCTCGTAACCCATATACATAGCAGTTGCATAACTTTCAGATATTCAGAATGACTATTCGAAACAACTATTTTTGATTGGGATAGAACGATAGCTCGACAAATGATGCGTCTTCTGCTGGTTAATTCACAAAGCGGCGTTAATTATAATTAAAACAGGCCAACTAAATGAATAAATGTATAAATAGCATGTACATGACTCGATATGCCCGAGTCATATCTAGAGAGGCACTACCACGACTGCACTCATAAAGATATGTGTATATATAGTAAGTATATGGAATATGTGGGGCTTATATCCCGTTCACATGGCCACAGATCGAGCGTGACACAATACAATTTGTGGCGCTTTGTTCTAAGCGCTTGAAAACTCTTCGTTTCTAGCCCCATGGAGCCCACCCCTTTGGCCCCGATTTCCCCGCCGCCTTCACCGCTTTTCCCCACCCTTTTCCACAGCCCCTTTGGCACTGGGCAGACGTGACATAAGCTAAATTGTTTTAAATTTTGTTGAATCGCTTTTCCAATGACTGCCAAGCATTCTCCGTACTGCCGCCGCCGCCGCCGCTGCCGCTGGCGATAAATTGGAACCGCTTCGCATGTCATGTGGTCGAGTGGTTGGGAATTGTGGTGGCTGCGGCTGATGGGAGGAGGGAGAAGGGTCTGCCGCGGTCTGGAGCGGAGCTTGCGTCTAACTTAGCCGGGGGCAGATCTTTAAACTGCGGCTGCACTGCACCAGAGATAATTGCCGACCGAATGGAGATGTCAGCTGACCGCTGGGGGAACGGCAAAGGGGCAGCACACCAAACTTACCCAGCAAACGCCGCTGATTAATGACAATTAGCGCGGATCGATGTTGGATCGGTGGTGGCCTCCAGCTTGGCCATAGTTACACAGCTGGGAATATGAGCAAGCACTTCCTCCTCCTACTCCGATGTGTAGTGACATCAACATGCATCCAGCATAACAAGGCTGCCCAGTGGTGTGGGCAGAATAAGTGTGTGGAAATCGAGTTGACATTAATTAATTTTTCATTGGAATGGGTTATGGTAATTTATGCAATACAGAAATAGAATCTTATAAAAGCATATTTTTATATAAATTAATTACTGGATAATATAAGGAAATTGCAAATTGTAATCTTAAATACTAAAGAAAACATAAATCGAAAAACATAAGAGACCATAATTGCTAGAACGATTTGATATTTAGTATGTGGAGTCTCAATACTACATATAAATTTAATAAACTTTATACAAAATATATTTGCAAGAGCGTAAAACGTTAAACTTAAATATAATTATCAAACAAACATTTTATCTGTAACGTTTTACTGTTTCACTGTTTAAAATCGGATCTGGAGACCATAATATTGGCTTAAATTATTGGAAACTTGGTATGTAGATTCTCGAACCCTAAAACTAATTAAAAATTTAATAAATTTCATAAAAGAATAATTTGCAAGAGTATAAGTTTGACCCAAAATATAATTACCTAGTATCTCAAACGTTTTAAAAGCCTTTACTACTGTTTAAAGTCGGGTCTGGAGACCATAATATTTGCTAAAATGATTTGAAATTTGGTATGTGAATTCTAAAGTTTTAAACTACATGCAAACTTAATAAACTTTATAAAAACAATTTATTTGCAAGACCAAAAAACAACGTTACATAAAAACATAGTATCTGTAATGTTTTAAAAGCCTTTTCTGCTGTTTGAAATTGGGTCTGAATACCATAATATTTGCTAGATTGATTTCAAATTTGGTATGTAAAATCTCAGACCCTAAAACTACTTGGAAATTTAAAAACTTTAAACAAAATTATTTTGCAACAGTAAAAGGTATAAATTAAAATATAATTACAAGAAAACATCTTATCTTAAAAGCTTAAAAACCCTTTTCTACCTTTTGAAGTCGTTTGTTTGGAGCAACCTCAAGCAAAGCCCTGAATCGTGACACCTTGATCCCACATGGATTATACTTGGGTAACTTTGTGGGTATTATAGTTCTGACATTCTGCCTCAACCCTTTACAAGCGAAGAGAAAAGCTCAAAGCTCGAATGGAGCCCACAATCAAGCGCAGGCCTCTCCCACCTAAAAACCCATTAATCACACAACACACAAACCCGGCCACAAAAGTGTTCTGAAGCTGAAGCAGAAGCTGAAGCTGAATCTGAAGTGAGGCTAAGAGCCCGAATCCATGAATTTCAAACTCGCTACCTTCAAGGCCAACTTCTTATTAAATGCCAAAATGTGAGAGCCTTAGACTTGAGGCAGCCCCGAAAAGTTCCAAGGGGCTGATTATAATTACACAAAGTGGAACGGGCTGATGTTCCTTGTTCAGTGCTACCGGATTATTGTAAAACTAGCTCTCGGAGATCATCAAATGCAAGATGGCGTCATCTCTGCCTAGTAACTAATGTAGAATTTACCCGGATGAATCGTGGAGGGGGGTCGGGAATGCCTCCGCTAATGAGTAACAAGTCTACAGTAAGGCCACGCAGTACAGAGAGGTTTATAGACCTTGAAAAAATATTGGATGTTTCTGTACTACTTTCACATATTATTGCAGGGCTGCCACAGAAATTGCAGGGGACATGAATTTAGTTTAAAAAGTGTTTCGAAAAGGTAAAATAAAATACTTAAGATCTCAAACTTATTGGAAAATGTTAGGTGGAATATTTTGTAGCATACTTTTGGACAAAATCCTAATGGATTTTAAATCTACTTCGATTTCAAAAGGACCTTAAATGATTCCAAGTTTCTATCTACATAAGGAAGTATAATTAAAAGTGTCTTTTAAAGTTGTGTTATTTTTTCATTGGAAATTCTAGTTGTACTTATTAAGCTAAACGCTATATTAGTCAATGAAAACAAGCTACTAGAAATAATACATCTGTGTTTTTGCTTTAATTGTCTTTATTACTTGAGAACTTTGCATAGAATCATTATCATTAATCATTACTCATTACAATAATAAACAGTTTGATTATTGTAGACAGATTCTCGGAAATTAATTTTCGAGGAAATCAACTTATCTTCTGACAGTTATAATTTTGCAATGGAAAATCTACTCAATATAAATTCCCTATAATTTTAAATAAAATTATTACTTGTGTATATTTCTAGTATATTTTATACTTCTTGGCTAGAAAAATGTAAGGCATAAAAACTCAAGAAAACTGTGGGTTTTCAAATAAAAATTTAATTAAAGAAGTAATCTAAAATAAGATTCTATTACTGCTTTCTTTGTTTTCTTTGACTTTCTTTGTTTTTATGATTGTTGAACACGCAAAAAGTGTTCCTAAGCAGTGCGATAGAGTATAGACTATTGACCTATTATTCCTAAAAAAAATAATTTCCTTTGCGAGTAACAGAGTTTGGTTAGCTTGAAATTCTCACTGTGACGTATCGAAAAATGTTGATTTATGGAAGTGGCACTCCCTAAAGACAGAGATGTGTTGCACAAGTTCGAGTTATGGACGTTGCACTGTAAATAGACAGATCTGTTTGCTCGCCCCGTCTCTTTCTCGCCGCCTGTGTGCTTTCCGCTGGCTTTGTCTCTCGCTCTCGGTCCAAGGTCAGCAGCTGCAGGCGTTAGAAAGAGACGCTGGCTGAGGGAGAGAGCAAGCGAGCAAAACTTCGACTTCGAACCGCAAAGTCGAAGTTTTGAATGCAAAAAAAAATAAATTATGCATTGCGAATAGTTGATAGTTATTGTGTTGGATTTCCAAGGTCCCCCCGCAATTACTCCGGACATTGTATTGTATTGTTGTGTGTTAGAAATATATTATTGTTAGCACGCTAAATATCTATCTATATCTTTATTTGTTGTAGTTTCCAAGTTTCCAAGCGAGTGCCCCGTGTAACGAGCACCTGAAAAGCCAATTTATATAATTCTGTACACAGTGTGTTTCAGGGTTTTTTGAGAATAATTTCAGCGAACTGCAGTTTTCATTGCTGCTTTGCTGCCCTCGCATCTCTCTTAGTCATTCCGCCTTAATTAATGGGAAAAATAAGTGCCAGAAAAAAGCCCCATGACAAATGGTGATTGTTTATTGTACAAGTGCCGTGCATTTGAAAGTCCCAGTCTCCGTCTCGGATTCATTCTTCGGAATAAAATATGATTCATTCCGCCGATAGAAACTTGATTTTCTACTTCTCCTTTTCGAAAAACTAGAAACATAATTCTTCACACACACACACACTGACAGTAGCCATGCGTGTTTACGTAAGTTTCGCTTTTGTTGTACGAGTATTTCGTATTTCCTATCGCTCTGCTCTTCTGCGCTGCTCTATCCTACCCACCGTTGTTCATTGTACAGTTTCATTTCTTTTCCATGCCATACAACAACAACAAAATATATCATTCACCGACTCTTGGCAACAGACAGCAACCGAAAAAGACCAACAACAACCCGCGCTGTCGTAACGGTTCTCGCTCTCCCCCCACCTCTTTTCCCACCCACTCGTTAGCTTTGCGTGCGGGAACAAAGCATACAACGAAACCCACTACTGAAGGGGAGCTTGGGTCAAAGTGTATGCGTGCGAGTGGGCCAGCAATAGGCAGTGATGCGTGTGGAATGATAAAACGTGTAATGAAGAGTCATGAGAAACACTGGAAGGAGAGAGCGAGCGAGGAAACGAACGGTTTCAGTTGAATAGCTTCTGCTGCTGTTGGAAGAGAGAGCATTTATTTATTTAAATTTCAAATCTTGGGGCGATTACAAATATGGCAGCTTAAAAATAGGCACAAGAAAACTATTGTTAAATCGGTTCACTTCACTTTTGGACATGTTGATACGCTTGCAATTTGTATAGGAGAGAGAAAAAGACTGACTTCTTAAAAAAGCACAGTGAGTCCCCGTCTCGCTCCGACATTGGTTGCAGTACGTTGAGTTCATAAATAATTAAAAACTAGCACACTGGTCACTTTGCGTTCGATCGCACTGAAAAACACTCACAAAACAGTTGCACAAGCGGGCCGCAAAAAATTCCATTAGATTTGCGCGGCGGCGGTAGCAGCGGAGACGGCAACGACGAAAAGAGAAACGCGCGGAAAAAAACGCGGCCAACTTTGTCCGCTGTGCAGCTGCAAATGAACGAAGGAAACAAAATGCCGAGCCAAACTTGACGAAGCCGAACTGAACGAATGCGAAAGCGTTTCGTTAGAATTCGCGCGCGCTGCTGTGTGCGTGCGTTCCATAAAAATATGACGTCGGCAGAGCTTTTCGCTCGCAGTCTCTCATTCTCTTTAAATTTGGGTGAAAAAGTAAGTATGTGTGTGTAGATTTTTTCCAACTTGCCGTTTGTCTTCCGATAATGAAAAGCACACAATTACAGGGGCCTTAGAAACACGACGGGGAGAGCGGGACGGCGGGCGAGTCGGACCAGCGGGCAAGTGAGCGAGCGAGGCGGCGGCAGCGCCATTTGCAAGTTGCGTAATTGATTCGGAAAAAGAAATGTGTCATCCAGCGCGTCCGCGTGCCAAGTTCCTGCTGCTGTCTCCCTCTTTTCGCTCGGCTTCTCCTCGCCACGTTCTTCTGGTTCTCTCCTTGAAATTCCTGCTCTTTACGTAATCCGCGGCGTTTTTATTTTTTATTTAAATTTTCCAGAATTCCGTTTTGTTCGGGGTTTAGATTCGTTTTAACGTTTTTTCCGAGTTTTTTTTTAATGATTTATTGTTCCAGGCAAAGTTCACTGGGGGAAAACCACCACCAAATCAACCGCCGCGCCACTGTTCGACGACTATTTTCGACGTTAGCAACAGCGTATATTCACGCTCTCCGCTCCCGCTCTCTCTCTCTTATTATTCCTCTCCACTGTGTGTTTGCTCTCCTTGTGGGTTTTCCCCGTTTCACCAAGTTGTGGAATTATTAGGAAGAGTCGAGTTCGAGGAGTGGAACTATTGCTGCAAGCGCTAAATGAACCGCACGGGTCGGCCGTTCGACGATGAATGAAACGCAGAACGGGAAAACGCGAGCCAAAAACGCTTCCAAACGCGCGAGTGGCGACGCGCAAGTACAGTACAGGGCTATTTACTCCGCGCGGGTGCGAGCGAGAGCGCACGCTGAAGCTTTCGGCCGTTGTATATAAACGAGTTTGCGTGTGTGTGTGAGTGTGTGGCTTTGTCGTTGACACATATTCAAGTTGCTGCTCGCTGCTGACTGCTCGTTGTTGTTGCTTTTCCATTGAAGTGCGCTGTAGCTTTGTGGCCGTGTAGCGCACTTTTGTTGAAATTTTCCGCGTCGCGTCTTGATGTTTTTCCATTGAAACGTAACCATGTAAAGCTTGTAGGCCTGTATATACGTATGTATGTATGTATGTTTGTAGATAAATGACAAAAGATAAAGACCTCCGCCTGGAAAACGCAATCTAATTAGAAATCTGCATGTTGGCTAAAGAAAGTGGGTTAGTTTGATTAGTTAAAAAGGCCTTTGGCGCTGTAATGTGAACATATTTCTATGCAGACATTGTACATACATATGTGTGTTGGTGTGAAAAAGTGTGTCATCACTTGGCGCAACTAGAAAACTTGCCATGTACCATGTATACATACTTATTGGTGTATGATGTATGTATGTAAAGTGTATACCAGTTTTTTCCACTGCATACATACATACGCACACACAGAGATAGTTCTTTGTGTGCAAGTAAGTGCAAACTAGAAACAGAAAACGGAAAACTGGGTTATTGGCGCGCGATTCTCCATCTTCTCTCTCTCTCTGCGCCATCCACCTCCTTCGCCTCTCTTTTGCTGCATTTTCCACTTGGCACGCGAAGCTGCAGCTGCATCGTTGTTTTTGTTGTCTTCTTTAGTTCAGTTGCCAGGCAACGGGATCAGAGGCGTCAGCGAAAGGGGTAGAGCGTAGAGGGTGGGCGGAAATTGCATAAATTTTGGGGGCTTCGTGATGACGACATCAAAAGAAACCAAACCAGTTCGAAAGCGAAACAAATTTTCGGCGATGACGCCACAATTGCCGTCGCTGCTGCGTTGTTGTTTCTTTTATTGCGTTTTATGTTTTATGCTCAAAAATTAAAAGCCACATAAAAAAGAGAAAAAAAAAAGAAAAAAACTCAAAGCAAAAGAAAGCTGGCAAGATCTGTTGCCGTCCCACTCGCGCCTCGGACGTGTGTTGCATGTGATTTTATTTAATTTTCGTCTCTGTTTACGTTTACCACAAAGCAGAGGCCGAAAGAGAAGCAGAAACAGAAAATGTTTTCAGCTTTTTTTTTGGGTTAAAAGTTAATGCGCTCCAGGCACGAATCTTTATGTTCTTCCCCCGAATCTTTAGAGAGTATCTTTCAATTACGTTGGGCACGCACAAATTCAGCTTGGGAATTATAAATGGGGAGTCTGAGTCTCTTAACAGGTCTTCTGCTTTCCCTAATCCCGAAAATAAAAGAATTTCTGGTCGTTTCACTAATCTTTCAATCTCTAGAAAGATTTGCAGGCATCTTAGAGGGTCTTTTCAGATGTTCCTTGCTTTAAAAATGTCAAACCCCCGAATCTCTAGAAAGAATCGTACATCTACGATGGACGTGTACAAATTCAGCTTTTGACAAATTCTATTCTTGAAGCCTTCGAATCCACGTACTCAGACACGCGAAAAGTGTTCCTAAGCAGTACGATAGAGCGAGAGGGTGACTATTGACCTCTCGTTTTGACTCATTGCTTAGGAACACTTTTCGCGTGTCTAAGTACGAAGGTTTAGCAGGAGTTTAAAGAGGTTTTCAGGTGGTATTTAAATTTTTTGTTTAGCCCTTTGGATTCTTCTACGATTATCAAATATTTCTGACTTATCACTGTGCAGTCCACGTAGTGACGATGAGCACCGAGACTGTGGTGCGCAAGGAGACTACTATATACAGCCGTAGAATTGAAAATCTGCTACGATAGTCCGATAAATATATTAACTAAAATCTATAAAAAAAAACACCAGCTCCCTTTGAAATTCTTTTATCCCCCGAAATAAGAATATGTAAAATATCTAGTTGAATCTTTGATATTCTACCGACTCATTAGAAAGTTACTTTTTTAAATGTGTTAAATTGTACATGGATTTTGTGAAAGAAAAGTGATACGATAAGATTTCTCTATATTTCAAAACTTACAAATCATAATGACTTGTGATAAATCGTTCTGTAGATTCACCTGAGATATATTTAAGGAGAGTCTCAAAGATCTCTCTACATCTCTTCCTTGGGTTAAAAACTGGTTCTGGTCTCTAAGCCCATCAGCCTAACCACTTTTAATTGGCGGCTGGCTATAGCCTTGTGGATTGAGCTTTTGAACTTTAAATTCTAATCCGTCAGCTGGGGTCTGGGGTCTGGGAACAAAAAGCCGTACACCTTGAGCGACCCACACGTATTAGTGACTAATTGGAGAGTCGGTTGCCGAGAATAACCAATAATAAATCGAAGCCGAATGATACAGCTGAGAGCGCTCGGTTCTGTAATTTTATGCAATTATCGTGCTTGCAGGTCGGACGTTTGCCAATAGCCATTAATATTTAATGGTGGCTGCTCCGACATCTGGCATCTGGTCCAAAGTTGGACTTTAACCAGATGTGATTTGATTGGAAGCGGGGAGGTATGGATGGGAGCAGTGCCCATGCCCAGGGCTGTTATCAGGAGGCTGACACTTTTGGGGGCCCTCGCAATGGGTATACAGTGGAAATGGTCTAACTAGAAATTATATAAATTGGAATTGGTTTTTTGTTTTCCCTATAAATTTTATTTTTTGAAGTTTTAGGGCCTAGGAAACATTTTAAGTTAGAAATATTTCTTGGAGTAAGGGTTACCTTATGTTCTTTTCTGCATAAACCACTTAATTATGTTGATTAACTTATTAAAATGGTTTCTTCTTGAAAAACTTGAGCATAGGAAGTAATTTTTTTTTGAAGCCTAATACTCAGACCGACGAAAAGTGTTCGTAAGCAGTGCGAGAGAGCAAGAGGGTGACTATTGTCCTCTCGTTTTGACTCACTGCTTACGAACACTTTTCGTCTATCTGAGTACGTAGCTTAAGAATGAGAAAAATATACTTTTTCCGTTTTAAATATATTTTTATAAAATCACTAATTAAATCCATATTTTCAGGATAAGGTATCCGACTGGAATTACATTCTTTTGGAAGTTAAAGTATGGACCGTACTTGGTAAGAGGTACCGATTATTTTTTAATATTTCCATGGCCTAGAAAGCCCACTAATCGCGACATTTTTCTTCTCCCAGATGTTTCCGTTCTGCTGGGGTTCGACTGTAATTCCCTACTTACTTGGTCCAGAATCTCCAGGAACTGGTTTATCAGGCAAACTGATAAGCGAAAACCGAGCACTCACACTTGGCACCCGGGTGAGCAACGCGTCTAATGCCAGCGGATCAAGATTGGCGAATGCCCCGCCAGACTGGGATTCGGAATTGGACTCGGTCTCGGTCTCGGTCTCGGACTCGGACTCCAACTCGCTTTCTGTTCGGCCAAAAATCGGTTTCTATATGCGTAGCACCAGCACCAGCAGCAGCAGCAGCACATGGCCATAAAAAGTGTACATAGAGTAAAGTTCTGTATAAGCTTTTTCATGTACACCGAGTTTTCGGTAGGAGGTGCGGCAGGGTGCGGGTGCAGAGGTGGCGGCAGTGTGTAGGTCACCGAGCCACGACGCCGACGCCGCTGCTCCGGAGCCACCAAGATGTCTGCGGCAGAATCTCAGACCTCGAAAAGCGCGTCTCTTGAATGGAAGATCTCGAAACTTAGGGGACTGAGAATGGGTTTGGGAATGGGAATTGCGCACAAAAGGCGGAAAAACTTGGCCAGCTGCTGCGCAGTTGATAAGGAAAGCGGAAAATTGGGGGCATGGAGCTAGGCACTGCTGCTTAGTCACTTCCAGACGATAGAAGCGTTGGCTCTGGTGCTTCCGCCTTGGAATATGATTGGAAGCCCGCTTATCAGCCGGAGCTGGCTTGTTTCCTGATATTTCTATCAAACGAGTGCCGATGCAAGCCCCTTCCTCTCCTTCCAGCAGGGAGAAAGAAAAAAATATATAGAAAAAGCCAAGCCACCCCTGGGCTTTTTTCCCGCCTCGAAACCTCAAACCCGCCCTGGAAAGTCGGGCGGTACTGCGCATGTTTCCACATTCTTTTGCAGTTTCCTTTGTGAAGCGATTCGCCCTGCACATATAGGAACATATAGAATTTTATAGGGGCAGCAAATGTCTCATTGTTTCCTGTTTCTCTTACCTGGCCTGGGCCAGGCATTTTTCATTAGAATGATAACTTGGCAAGAAATTGCGTCTTATCAGGAGGGCCTCGACTTCGGCTTCCTTTCCCTTGTTTCCCATTTTTTCCCCTAAGTGCAATTGCAGTTACAGAGAGTGTCAGGGGAGGGTTCCAGCGGGTATCTTGAAATAGAACCAGTTTGCTGACATTTGCATTTCTACTCGAACGTTTCCTTGAAAAATGGATCCGACAGATCGCTTTGTTCAGGAATTCGAGCTCATAATGAATGTCATGTGCTCGCTTTATAAATGGGTGTTCCTAGGAAATAGACTGATATCGGTATAACTTTCTCGATGCTATTCATATTTCCTTGGCTGATAAAGTCAGAATAATATCAATTTGATCTGAAATAATGATATGGTAATAAATGGTTTGGTGGTATTAGCCTGATATTTCAAACATTCTCTAAATAATCTGGACCATATCAGTTTCTACTATAAACTTTCTGTAGAGTTTCATTATTTATTTGATTTTAAATCAAATAAAAACACCTATTAACGAGGTGAGATTAAAGTGACGATGGCACATTCAATTCAAACAATTTCTGATACCAAATTTTGTGACGATTAATAGTTATTTAAACAAAAATATTTTAAAAGTTTTTAATTAGTTTAGCCGAAAAAATAAAAAAGGCAAAACAGGCAGACACAACATTAAAAATTTGGGGATTTTTGCTTCACCGGCCCCAATAGCCCCAATTTCTCTCTCATTTCTCCTAAACAAATCCGTTTTTGAAAAATCGTAGTATGCAGTTTCAAAGAGGTTTACAATACCTTTCGATCAAGATATAAATGGTTCTGATCGGACTATCGTAACAGATTTTCAATTCTACGGCTGTATATAGTAGTCTCCTTGCGCACCACAGTCTCGGTGCACATCGTCACTACGTGGACTGCCGATATAGTAATAATATGATTAAATAATACTAGTAAAGGTTTATTTTGCGTTTCGATGGTCTGCAAATTAAGTTATTTAAATAAGTTCCTTTGATTAAAATGTTCTTCATGTAAAGTGAATCAAAGTAATTAACAATGAAAATGAAACATAGTTATTTAGTTCCTGTCAATTCCCTTCAATCAATGGGCGCCTATATAGGGAACCTTTTGATGGAAAATCGTTGTATCTTTCCGACCGTGTTGTATTTCCTGGCCACAATCTTGGCCAGAGGCAAACAATCTGCGCCTAATTGGTAACCAAAGAGCTCGCTGTTTCCCAGTTTCCCAAATAAATATAATTATAAGGTCTTCAGCGTTTGAATTACGGATTTCGGGTTTGAGTTTGAGTTTTCCGTATCAGTGAGCTCATTTGCGATGGTAATTTGGGGGCGGGGGTAAAAAGAAATGCTCTCGGGTCAGGTAGAGGTTGCAAAAACAGTAAGCCGAAACGATTTCGGGGGATGGGGATGGATTTGGATGAGTTTGGATGGGTTGGGGGTGCCATGAGAAGGTCGTTTGCCCGAGCTGCTGGGCATTTGCCCCCGCAGTGAGTCCGGGAATCCGTGACACGGAATTTCCATTTAGCTCCCGATCCAAACCAGAGTGTGTGTGTGTGTGTGTTAATGAAGGCATTTGAGGATTTGAGCTGAGCAAGTTGCAGTTCCCATGCACTGAGGAAATAGAATTGATAATATTTCAGCAAGTAAATTAAAGAATTTTCCTTCGACTTGTAACAAGCAGAAGGAGCAGAAGGAGACATCTCCGACCCCATAAAGTATGTATATTTTTGCATATTGTTATTCAGCATCACCAGCCGAGTTGATTTAGCTATGTCCGTATGTCCGTCTGTCCGTATGTACGTCTGTCCGTCTGTCGTCTGTCCATCTGTCCATCTAATCGTCTGTCCGTATGAAACAACAGATCTCATAGAGCTACCAAATTTGGAGACAACATTCTAATCTGTTGCACGCAGATCAAGATTCTTTTCAAATTTGGCCACGCCCACTACCGTCCTCACAAATATTGGAAAAAGTATGGCTACACTCGACCGAAGCTTTCCTACTTGATTTCATATTAATTTCTATAAAACCAGATACAGAAAAGATTTTCAAAACTCTATTTGAATTTATTTTCTATTCTCTTTACAATATTCTTTTACCAATTCTTAAGTGCAATTTCTCCAAGAAAATAACCATTTTGAATTATGAAATAAGGCTATATAAAAACGATCAATTGATATATTTGAAATATCAAGATTGTTATCCCCAATGTTTCTTTCTGTGTACCTTTGAAAAGGGAAACCCAACCGTCTAAAGAAACTCCAGCTCCGGAAAGTCGTTGCCCAAAAAATGAGCAAGAAGAAGGGAAGAGGCGAGAGAAAGAGAGTGAGAGAGGCAGAGAAGAAAGGGCAGCCGACAATGCAGCTAAGTAAACAAAAAGAGGCGAAGAAGGGAGAGAGAGCGAAGAAAGGAAAACGTTTACAAAAGAAAGTTCGTTGAACTGGTGTGTGTGTGTCAGTTGTGTGCTGTTGGCTACTTTGCTCCCCCCTTTGGCCCCTGGATTCCCCTACTGACTCCCCTGACTTCCCATGGAATATGGGATATATGGATGTTGATGACGTCTTCAGGTTGAATTTCAAACCAAACAATAACACAGAAATGTCAACGGCAACGTCAGTGACCGCTACTCGGGGAAAAGCCTCGAACGAGGATCGATTTACCACAGACGGAATCTCAATTTCCATTCTAGAAAATTAAATCTTAAATTGTTTAGTGTAATCTGAAGATTTTGTTCAAGGAACTTAAGGAGTGGCTGAAGTTTGAGTAGAAAATATCCAATAAGCAAACAAACGAACAGACTTCTTGAATGAAGTCGATGATGATGATCGAGTAACGAACCTTATCCTAATACCCTAATACTAATGAATCCAGTTAATGTTATATTATATTTCTGGTACTTTCGATTATGTCTGCCCCTTAAAAATTATTAGAGATCATTATTATTTAAAAAAAAATCACTAAAAATTAAATTACAACTTTGTTTTTATCAAACTTATTTAAAAACTAAACCATATTTATAGGAAGACTTCGAAATATTATTATAAAAGAAAAAAGCTTTACAAAAAAATAGTCTACATAAAAATTAAAGCTTTTAATACTAATTTAATACTTTTTGTACTTTTAATACTTTTAATACTTTTTGTACTTTTAATACTTTTAATACTGTTAATACTTTTTATACTTTTAATAATTTTAAATACTTTTTATACTTTTAATACTTTTAATACTTTTAATACTTTTTATACTTTTTTTTATAATTTTTATTTATAAAAATTCAAAATGTGTAATTACTTAAGCTTCTTGTGTTCACTATTTCGAGACCGCACTGTAATTATCAACGCCAAAAATGTTATGTTTTCATCAAAGCTGCTCATTCCTGTCAAAGAGACAGCATCAAAAGGAATGAAAAAGTGACAAGAAGAAGGGCGACGAGCGATCGGCTATTCCTGCCAAGTGTTTGGAGCGCTTAGTGCGAATATTTATCAATAAACACAAAGCAAATGGACAAGCAAATTCGTTACAAACACATTTCGTGTACGTATGTACATATCTATGTACATATATGTACATACCTGCATGCACGGCATGCAGCGGCACGAAAACATCACGAATACATGCGCTGCACTTACATATGTACATACAAACACAGCCACGAATGTACATACGATTCGTTGAGTTTTGCGCCGACGACGACTACGAATGAACGAAACAAAAACGATGAAGAACAGAATTCGAGTAAGCACAGCGTCCGTGTGTAGAGTTCTACAGCCAGGTGGTGGACGATAGGGGGGGACGGGAGAACGAGTGAGCGGAAGAGAGGCGAGCGAAGAGCGAGAGAGACACAGACACAAACAAGCGCGCGCCTGTTGCAAAATTCAGTGCTGCGCTCTCATTCGTGAAGAAAGGATGTACAGCGAACAGCCGGTTGTAGCCGAATGAATCCGTGTACATCATCGCCCCCGCACATGCCCCGCGGCCACGGAGGAGCCGCCGGCTCAGGCTCAGCCTCAGCCGCCGGCCTGGAGACCCATGGCCTGCAGCTGCTCGAGATGGGAGCCAAGGAGGACTTTGAGGAGCTGCGCGACCTGCTCCACTCCTGGGACGTCGCTGATCTGCTGCCCCACCTGCAAGGTAAACACAAACGTACAATAACACACACACACACACACAAGCCCAAAGAAAAGGCGCGATAAGAAGAGCCGGCGAAAAGAGACGGTGCCCAGACCTTAGCCCTGAATTCGTCACTGCCAACTTAACTAATTACTGAAACACCCTGTTTCGTTGAGTTTATGTCTATTCCCTGGCAAACGGTATTTCAAGCCGCACAA
>VNJO01000439.1:0-94212 GCA_008042535.1 Drosophila tani
GGAGTTGGTCTAATAACTGGAACTAAAGCGTGCGCCTCGCCAGTAATTAGCGTTTGTGGAAGAGCTTAAAAAGTATGGAAAAGATGAAAATAAAACGTTACAAATGCCCGAGAATAAAGCGGTTCAATAACCTGCCCGCCGCCGACCACCGTCCATCGATCCGCGAATCGATCCAACCATCTATCGATCCATCCATCCAACCATCCATCCATCGATCGCCATTCTCTTTCGTCTTCTAAGCCAGGCCCAAAGGCTATGAAAAAGCATACATAGTATAGCATAGCATACAATATATCTCTGGCGATTTCGCCAGGCGAAAGGGGAAGCCAGATGGATGATAACAATCGGCATATGAAGATGGGGCCACAATTAAGAATGGAGATGATTAATCAACGGCCCCTGCGGATGGGGGGGCTTTCGGTGATAAGGTCAATGCTGTTCCAATTCTCAGCCACGCATTTCTCCAACTTCGCCCAGCTATCGTCAACACCATCAGGCAGCACTGGGAGAAATTATTTGCCAAAATAGTGATTAATGGTGGAAATTTACAAAAGGAAAATTCATAAAATAGCCAAAAGTGTATATATGACAATAAAATGAGAAAAGGTGTTTGAAGATAATTGTATCTTGATTTCTTTTTGTTGAGTTTAACATAATGAAGAGGGTGGAGTGTAGCCTTGCTTTATTTAGGTATAATATTCTCATGCAGTGTGACCTTAATACATGCAGATATGGGGCTTATTCGGTATGACCTTTGCTATTTTCAGAAACTATGCAATTAATTAAAGATATTTTTATATAATATTTAGAAAATAAATATAAATTTATACTCTCTGCATTTTACATTAATTTATTTTTGATAAGTTTTCTGGAAAAACTGTTTCCATAATAAAGATGGTGCAGTGTGACCTGGCTATCTGTAGAAGTGATATATTGATGCAATGTGACCTTGATTATGCAGTATGTTCTTGCTATCTGCAGAACTTATGAAAGTATTAAAAGTTCTCTCCTTTTAGGAAAACAAATATGTTTTTTTTTTCTCTGTACCATCCATCTACGAGCAATGTTCTTAGCATTCTGGTCTGCTCTGATCATAACCTCCTTTCCTCTGGTTGCCCATTTCTCTTCGCTTCTCTTCTCTCTGTTTTGTCGACTGTTTGTGCCACGCTCGGAGGCAACATTTAATTGATCGGATTCACTTTGATTGATCGGATCGTCGCTGTTGATAATGGTACCGTTAATTTGGTAAATTATTTTGCATTTTAGACGCAAACCAATCCATTTTCCAATGTGTGGCATTCACGGCCGTACTGGGGAGCTTACAGTAATTCAGTTAAGGTTAATGGGTGACGGGGCAAATCAAACAGAATCGACCACATAGGGTCTCTCTGTGTGTGTGTATCTAATGACAGAATGGGATCATTGGGGGCACAAGTGAAAGAGAAGATTCCGAAAAAATATTCTGAGAATTTGGCAGCCGCAGAGTTATCATTAAAAGTAATTATTTTATTATGGGGAAGGAGAGATACTCCATTAAAAGAAGCGCACATCCAAACTTTCCAAGCTGCGGACACGTAATAAATTCCGACTTATAAAGATTTGGCACTCAATTAAAAAATAACAGAAAAAAACAAGTTTTGCATTAAGAAATAAATTATGAATATGAGCCATAAAAAGTTTAATTACTTTGACTATGCATCACCAAGAATAGACAACAAACAAATGTCGTTATTTTTAGAACCACACCTTGAGCCACATTTCTACAGCTTCCTTATCATTGCGCCCACTTTATCTCATAAGCAGAAAAAATACCAAAAAAAAAAGAAGAAAAAAAACAGCAACAAGCTGCCATTCATTCATTTGGCACCGAGAAAACAACTTCACACGCAAGTCGACATTCCTACGGCTTCATTCATTGCCAGTTGTCCAATTAATAACTCGCATCCTGCTGAGAAAAAACACCTCGAAGGCGGAGGAGCAGGAGGAGCAGTGCCAGATCGATCAACGCACGGATTCCCCCAATGATCCCCAAAATAAACAAAGCTCTTCGAAGTGGTAAATTTACCGTTTTGGATTATTTTTGGGTGACTGAGTGACACAGAGTGGATGATGCTCGGGGGCATATAGTGATATACATACGAATATCGAAAACGAAACTTCCCGGGGTTGGGCAATGCAAATGGAGGTCAGGCCCATAATTCAATTAGGAACCTGCAGTGGCCCGAATATCGAAAATCGAATTCCCAGACCCCCGAGACCCACTGTGCGTGGGCTTACTGGCTCCAGCTCCGGCTCCGATTTATTTGTTTGCCTTTCAGCCTTCACTTTTGTTTCATTTGCTGGCCGAGTGCGAGTCCGAGCCGAGCTGTGAGTCAGCCGTGTGATTGGAATTCTGCGCGCTTTTGAGGATTTATTAACAAGAATAATAAAACAAGAAGTCCAGAAGAGACAGAAGAAACCCGAAACCGGTTGTGGAGAGCCGTAGATCCGCCGCCGGGTGAGACTTACCTGTACAGAGCCGGCGACTGATGCGGAACTGAAGCTGGCGTTGCTGTTGATGTTACTGCTGCTGCTGCCGCGACTGCATCCTCCATTGCTGTCCTTCAGCAGGAGCTTGGATACCACCGATATCTTATTGTTATTCTCGATTTGCGGCTCCATTTTGGCCAGATTCTTCTGGCCAACGGACACCACATTCGGCTCGCTTAGGTCGGCGACGTTTCCGTTTTCCTTGTGATTTCGCATTTTCATTTAGTTTTTCTCTCTCTCTGAGTGTGTTCTTTTTGACGATGATTTACTGATGTTTATTGCCAATGGATTTTCATTTCAATTTCATCTTCTGGCCACCTTTAAAAGGGATTTAAGATTTTATTTGTATTGATATTATCGCGAACTTGTTTGAATTTTTTTTTTTAATTCATAGGTAAAATAAATCATTTTTGCATTCACTATTAATTTTGATTTATTTTGTTTTAAGAGGGTTTATAGAAGTTTTTTTTAGGACTGGAACAAACAAAAGTTTTCTCATTATATACTTAATATTAAAATACTCTAAATATGTATTTAGTCACATCCTCGGTCTTCAACACAGAAACCATTCAAGTATATAGGAAAATTAGATCTCAAAGTTATTGAAGTCTCCTTCTAACTAATTTTTTGATAAAGACTTAATTTAAGATTTTATTTAGTTTCTTTTATAAATCCGAAAATAAGTTTTAGATAAATCCTTCAGTCTTCCAGAGCTTTTCTCCCTCCTTTCCTCCTCCTGATGTCTTGTTATGATTAGAGCCCACCCGATTTTCATTGCAATCGCATTTTTTCGGGCCACCTCTCCGGGCAGTCAAGAGTTATGATGCAAGCGAAATATACACGAAATTATATGTGTTAAATTATTTTAATTTGGTCTGGCGACATTTTTGTGGTGACTTTTGGTCGGCTTGCTTTTGCCTGCTGGCTGCTTTGCACTTTTATTTCTGTTATCGGGGTCCGGTCCCGGGTCCGCAACTCGCATCTTTGGAATGCAGTGCAGCCAAACCAGTAAGACGAATATCCACATAGACGGATAGAGAGGGACACGCAGCAGACTGGCGGCGAGAGAGACGGGCGTATCGGCGCCGAAAGAGACGGGCAGAGAGCGGGAGACAGAGACGGAGAGAGGGATGGATGGACGGGAGAAAATTGAATCGATTTCTGTTGACTGCGTCCGTAAATATTTGTTGAGTTATTTGGGTTTTTGTGTAATAAGTTGAGCGTATTATGTGTGTGGGGTAAAAATAAAAAAAAGCATACGAAAAAAGGAATAAATATATAAAAAAGTGAACCAGGTTTACATAACATTGACCCACGAGACGCGAGACGAGACGAGAAGCGACCAATATGCACTGAGGCGACGCTGAGGAGGAGGGCTCTCGGGGTCTAAGCCAATAAACAAGTTTTTTTGTTGTGCATTTTCAAATGCGATTTGGCGACTGCATTTCGTTTCGTTTCGTTTCGTTTCGGTTGGACAGCATATAGCATATTGCACATATGAGCATCCATGGGTATGGTTTGGTGGAGCGGCCCACGCAGTTGGCTCTTTGAAATGTCATCGTTTTATGTATGGTTTCCATGCAAATTGATGTCCATTAAAGCCGCAGTTGCAGCTGCCACTTCTGGCCCGTAAACTTCAAGTGTTTAATGCATAATTATGAGCCGCTAACGATGGAAGCCGCCGCTGCTGGCTCGTCCCAAAGAACTGGAACTGGAATTGGAACTGCAGAGGCTTCAGCTTCAGCTTCGGCTTCGGCTACATCTACAGCCTCAGCATCGACTTCTGCTTTAGCTCCTGCTTCTGCTAGGCGAAAACTGGATTCCGCCAGGCTGTTGACAAACCCAGACACACTGGTGCACTGGCAGAAACTAAAGTCCTTTGAAGTCCTCAAGTGAGAAAAAGTAGTTTCTAAAGATTAAATATCTAATAGAGCTAAATTATATACATATAACTTCCTGGAATCACTTTTAAAGGTAGAGCCTGAGTCTCATTTAGGCGTCATCTCTTTGTTTCAAAGTTCTTTTAATTTCCAACAACTTATTTTGGGCACCCTAAGATATAAACTAAGGGTTTACTTAGCCTGAACCTTATTTAAACTGAACCTACTAATAATAAATGTCGCTTCTTCTCTTTTTTAAAGAGAGTCTAATTCTTAACCTTTTGTTTTCAAATGTCCTTAAAAATCTCAACGTCTAATTCTGTGTGACCTTATTTAAGCTGGACCTACTAATTTAAGTCTCTAAAATTAAGTGTAGAATATATTTTTCTTTTCTTTTAAAAACATTATGACTCTCAATGTATTGTTTTCAAATGTCCTTATAATTCTGAACTACCTATTTTGTATACTCTAAAAAATGAATCTACAATTTATTAAATCTGAACCTTCCAATTGGTGAAACTAAACTACTTAATATAAACGGCTTTCAATATCTTGTTTTCAAAAGTCCTTATATTTCCAAACCACTTGTTCTGTGTATTCAAGGTTTTTTAACCTGAACCGTGTTGAAGCTGCTGACTGGTAATACTGAACTACCTATTAAGAACATATTCCCTTCTTTTTTACCCAATCTAAGACCTACAAGACCTTATAATTCTCAACTCCTAGCCTACTAATTGGTGATACTAAAATAAGTATTAAAAACATATTCCAAATATATTCCATAGATTTTTCTCCCCCTGTACAAGGCAGAAGACCTAGGCCCAGCCAAGAAGCCCCCAAAGAGGAAGCCTGTTTTCGGGATGGGGGCAAAGTACGTGGTAGATAAATCTGCTTGCTGCAGCCTCAGGAGTGCAATGACATGGCTCCGTGCACTTTCATGGCCCCTGGACTCCTGGACTCCCGAACTCCTGGACTGGCCACAGCCTAGATCTGTGCAGTCAATGCTCCCACCAATTTGTTAATTATGGCCTTGGGTGGAACTCATTTGCCAACAGTCATTTTCGATGTCGGTCGTTTCCGAATAATCATGTCGACAACTTGTGAGTGCTGTTGAAGTGGGGTTCTCTCTTTTTTTTTTTTGCGTGTTTGTTTCTGTTTTTTGGCCAGCACTGTGCGGAGCGAAATTAGACACTTTTGCTGGCCACAGAAAATTCCCCGTCAAAATGCGAAATGACAAAAAATAATGCGGAAAACATGCATAAACTGAGTGGCGCCAGCGAAATGAGCACACACACCGCACACAACATACCCAACCCCGATTCGAATCCAAATCCCAACTGCAAGTCGGCTGGCTCCCAGTTCCAATTCCAGTTAGCAGCAGCAGCAGCAGCAGCTCCCAGTTCGAGTCCCCAGAACGGGTTTTTATTGCCAGCCAATCGATGGCGAGGTCACAAATGGCTAAAACCCCGCCGAGGCGAAACACATTGATCTCTATTAGCAAAAGTGATTCTTTTTTTTTGTTTTTCGGCGTAGCAAAAGGCGAAACAAAAATATTAAATAGGATTCCCATCTCGCTTCCAATTGACTGGCTGGCTCTCTTAATCTCCGGAACGTAAGCCTCTCTCGAGGAAGAAGGGACCGACCATAAATCTCGGCGATATTGTTTTGGCAACCTTCGGTTCTTTTCTTGAACTGTGACCCCTTGTTTCCACTTGTTGAATGCCATGACTAAGTGGCGGTTATCAGCTTAAATCCATCTCGGCTGCGTAGGTGGTCATGTTCCGAAAAAAAAACCAAAAATAAAGAGTGCTCCGAGATTGAGATTGAGTTGCCCGGATTGAGATATACCTGAGACCTGCGCCCGAGAGTTTTGCCGCATGCAAAGCGGTCTCTGGGCTCGGGCCCAAAGGTCTCTCGCCGTCGTAAATCCGTACTCCGTGTAGTGTCAGCTACTAACAAGCGTAACAAAGCAGCAACAAAGATGAATGGAAGTTGTTACCTGCCCGGTTATGTGTTATGATTATGTACCTGGGGCGGAGGTGTTTGCAAGGCTGCATTTGCTTTGCTGGCTTTTCAGAGACACTGGGAAAAACCCTAGCGCAATCTGTGGGTTTAATTTATTTATTTAAATGTGAGCTCTTTAGTGACGCTTGCAAAAATAAACAAATATTTTTCAAGAAAATGGTTTGGGATAGCAAAGTGCATTAACAATCTTTAAAACTTCATTTTTATAAGAGATTTATGGATATTTTTTTCAAAAGGATTAAAGACAATGATGAATACATTATCATTACTCTGTCATATTTATTACAAATATAAATAAAGATATTAATCTTTACGAGGCTATGACTTGAATTTTATATAGATATTTCAGAGTTCTAAAAGGTTACCAATTATAGTTTAATTAATTTTAAAGGCCTTTCTACTAATTAATTAATTTTTAGAATATGTTTCTTTAAATTCTTCCAGTGCCCCATCTCAGCGTTGCCAACTCATTATAATTTTTGTCAATTCTCACACAACTACGAGTGCCTGCTGCAACAGCATATTCACACCAAAGGTGAAGATCGCGAGGCGTTCACACTAAACACAAAGTAAGAGAATGGGAGTTTTCGGGGAGCGGGGGACACCCAGGGGGCAGGAAGCAGACGCATAAATTTACAATTAAATGTAATTCGTTCGCTGGATTTCCGCAAAAAAGGGCCTGGCAATTGCAACCTGCTGCAGGTTCAATGCTTTCTTTAGTGCTTCGCCGCGCTTCGCTTGCAGCAGGCAACAGGCAGCAAAAAGCAAAGAGCAGCACAAAAATAATGGAAATAATGGGAAAAAAGTATTCCCAAGCCGCGCTTCTTGGTAGTTGCAAATAAATACACCCACACCCCTACCCACACACCACATGCAGAGTGAAAGAGCCAGCGGGAGAGAGAGAGAGCGCAGAGATCAATGCCACGTCCAAATTGTGAGACTCATTCTTCGGCATTTGTTTATGATCCTGTCAACTACCTAAGCAGATCCCGCGATCCCAACAATTGTTCCACCTCACTTCCGTCGGATCCCGGATCCCAGATCCCCGATCCCAATCTCGCAGCAGGATGCTAAGGCTCATGTTTGCCCCGGGGAAGTTGTAATTGGTTTGGTAAATCGCGAAGGTCGTTGGCTTCGGGAACAAGGTCGTTCGTTGGTTGGATCTTATCATTATCCGAGCACAAGGTGGAAAGTATCTCCTATAGCAGAGAGCGAGATACAGGCCGAGTGGAATGGGACACAAATATTTGCTTAGCGAATTCCTAGCACTTTATGCAAGGCAAATACAAAATGTAAGGTCTCAAAAACCCCCGGAAAGTAGCTAAGAAAATTATTAATATTAATATTATTTTTATTACTCATTTGTATTAAATGACAAAAGTACAACCTTGTTGGAAAATAATCACTACTAATCAAAGAATCGAATTATCTAGCCCCCAAGGATATAATCTGCAGATGCACTAAGCCACTGACAATCAAAGCTCTCTAATCATCTCCAATCATCTCTATGAAAACTAGTATTAAGTCATCAAAATAAACCCTCAAAATATTTATTACCGTAATCCCCTCGATGGCTTATGAATTCCCCTTAAGCAGCGCACATCTTGCGGAAAAATCTTAAAAAGTGTGATGGCTTCCTAGACAACAACTTGTTTTGCTTTTACCTTTGGCCAAATCTTTGCCAGCCTCGCATCCCGTTCTATCTCAAATAATGATGAAATGGCAATTTCTTTGGAAGGTATTTCGCGAGCTTGTTGAATTCCTCGACTGGTGTTCTCCCTATATCATTCCCAGTGTTTATTTGCCTAGCTGGGCTGACACGAGACGAGACGAGAGGAGTGGAGTTTGGGGCCAGCAGAAGAACACACTTTTTTGCGCAATTTGGGAAAACACTTTGCATGTTTTCTTTCCACGAAATTTCAGCTTATTATGTGAGCAATTTACAGCTCCGACGAATAAATGGAACTCGGATCTGAACCCCAATTCCCGCACCAGCCACAAGACACAAGGCACAAGGCGATGATGTTTCATTTGGGCCACCTCCGTTTCGGTTACAGTTCCACTGATGTTTGCACTACTTAGTTGTGACAGATAAGATTAAAATTAGTCTTAGCCTGCCAAGCCGGTAACAGTGCCCGATAAGATAAAACTCTCCACGGAGAAAAAGAAACGCGAGACGACGCACTCGGAGCGAACGGGTTGCCAATGGAAGTTGACAACTGGAAAAGGCTGGGAATGAAAGGCAGATAGAAAAGCCAGTCGTCAAATATGGCAAGGTCGCTTGGCGGCGCATTCCGCGGATGTTTGCCTTCCTAATTAAATAGATCATCGGCACACACAAGCCCGCCCGACAACACAGATCTCTATAATTTAATCAATCTCTCAACGGCACCACTCACCAAAGACAATACAAAATTTACGCATTTCGAAATGAGTTCAAAACACCCAAAAGCCAAATGGTCGTCACTGAATGCCGGCGAGTGTATTGAACTCGGTGTGTGCCACCTCCACCTTCGCCAGCACCACCACATCCACCTACCTACCTTCCTGATTACACAGGGAGAAAAGTTATACTAGTTCTATATTCGAATTGCACTTCATTTATTTAAGTTCTGACCTGCTTAATATATACTAAGATTAAGCACAATCAGAATTGAAAACTAGCTCTTCTAGCTCATACTGACATAGCTAAAAAGGTGTTCTTTAAGAAAAATGGTCAGAAGAAAAATGGTTAAAAGGCATGCCTTTTAGTCAAGCATGGCCACTCTATATACATTCTTTGAGCTGTGATCAGCTGTTCAAATTAAGAAATATTTAATTAATATATTAATGATTTCTTTTAATTCAGAATATTCAAATATAGAATCGATTATGAACCTAATTACACCCAATTGATGACTAATCTTGGCGATCATTTTCTTTCCGTGTGGCGAACCCCCCTCCCATCCCTCCCACAAATCGCTGGCAAGTTGAGCAAACAAGTTTGCTTTGAAATTCTTGAGTAGTATTTGATGTTGATGCTATGCGATCCCCCCGTCCCTCTGACGCTGCCGTGACAGTTGATAAGTCGTCACATGGAAACGACATGGACGTGGAAACCCTACGCCTGCTCCGAGTTCCTTCCCCTCGAGCCCCGCCCATGCGGCCATGCGCCCATTAACGCCCACTTTCCCTGGATTGCAGTGCAGAAACGTCGCCTGGTCTGGGGGGGATTTGAATAATTCTCTCCGTCTTTCGTGCTCTTTATCATCCGTTATCTCTTGAAGAATCGGACTCGGAATTCTTTAGCACTCGAGAAATTTGCTTTTATTTTTTCTTTATTTCCAGCTTTGTTGTCTATGCAAATTTTTCCACTGTCTTGGGGGCTTTGTTTAGGCCGAATCGGGGCAAACTTGCCACTTACTGTTTATTGAGAAGTAGACTGAATTATATTTTAAACTTAATCTTTGATTATAAGGCACTCGAAATTCGACACCCCCCGAATATTAGGCATAATATTAGTAATTCTTTGGTAGAAGATCTTCCAAAGGTATTAAACAGATTGTTCACGAGTGGAAATTCGAAACCCCATGAATACAAATCATATTATTGAAATCATGTTTACAAATAGTTAATGGACAACCTTTTAAAATAATGTTTGTATTTCGTTTTGTGCTTCTCTAGCTTGAGTAGCCCCACTTTGTGCTTTACTCGTATCAGCCCTAGTTTGCTCCATTTTCCTTTAGTTGGCTCTCTCCTCTACCTGCCTTATCAATACTTCACTTGCATTAGTGTTTTTTAACCTTCTTTGTTCCGCGTTCTAACACTCCTTTATCAGGTCGAGAAGAAAACACCTCTCCGGTTTAGGTTCTTTGAATCTTTTTGGTGGCTTTGGGCTTATGTAACTTCTTGGGTGTCTCACGAACCACAATTTCGAATCCAGTTCAGAGATACATTCGCTCTTTGAATTAAGTTTCTTACCGCAAATGTTCTTTGAGCGAGGAGAAATAATCCAAAGCACGTACTGCCGAACACCTACATACTTATGCTTATTTTTTCTATTTCATTTTTTAGGGGGAAAATGCATTTTATTGTGAATGAAATGGAAACGAGATCAAAATATGTTTCGACTTTGAAAATGACCCATGCGAAATTTGCAGCTGCTCGGGGAGCTCCACCTTGACTGTATGCCTGTCTCTCTCTGTCGATCTTTCTTCCCCACTATCTCTTGCTCTTTCTTTCCTCGGCTCCTCACATGCAGAAGACGAGGAAGAAGCAGCAGAAGAAAAAGAAAAAGGGGCAGAAGTTTTGAAGCGCGGAAAATGGCAAGCGCCAAAAACTGGTTGGGAAAATCGTTGTATTTGTTGTTGGGGGGAAAACTCGTTGGGGCAGCCACAAAAAAAAAAACACTGAGAAGAGGCAGAAGGAGAAGAATACGAAGATGGTGAAGAAAAGGGAGAATCAGAAACTTCTTGCCACCCGCTAAAAGTCTCAAAACATATTTTCAGAATAACGAATTATTTAAGCGGAAGAACCTTTCCAGACTCGAAGGTTGATCTTTGTACGCGGTTTTGTTTTTTGTTTATGTTTGCTGAATTTTGTAATTTTTCAGGCGCATTTTTACACGACACTTTTTTGGTTTTGGCCGCTTTATATGCCGTTTCGTGCTTTTGGCCGCTAATTGTTGTTGTTACTTGGCTGTGGCTTTTTTATTTGTGTTTTTTTACGACGTCTCTCTTGCTCACTTTTGTTTTTCTTCTTTTTTCTTTATCTTTTTTTATGAGCGCTTGAGAGCTGATTAAACTTATTCACAGCATTTTTCATTGAGTAGCAAATGCATTTAATTTTCGTTGTGCCTTTTTTTTTGCTATTGGTTGCTTAATTATTTTTTAACTCACAAGCAAGCACACACACACACGCGCAGTATGCGGACACGAGCCCCGAATCGCGGGGCATGCAACGCTCTGAATATTCCTCGGCCTTGCCGTTCCGATTCTCAAGCGAACTGTACGGTGAGAGAGCCAAAAGAAGACTGACGGCTGAACTGTGAATCTCGCGATCAGAAGGCAAAGCTCGTGTGGCACACGTCTCTCCCACTCGAGCTCTTTCTCTTTCCTATCTATCTCTCTGCCTGTGTTCCAACTCTCTCGGATTGCAAAAATGCCGCTGCAAATGGAACGGCTGCAATCGACGGTTATATACCCTGTATTTCCTGCACAGTATAGCCGCAAGGTACCTGCGAAGAGGTATTATAATTTTAATCAGAAGTTTGCAAATTGCAAATTTCGATCCTGTAAAGTAGTATGTTCTCGAGAGTGAGATTTGATTCCCATCCATAGTCCAATGAACTAGCAGTCTGTTCTATGAATTATGACACACGGGTTCGAGTCTTGGTTGGAATCTTGGTAGGTGACGGTCTTATAATTTATTTTAATTTATTTATTTATTTACTATTTTCATGATCAAATATCTATTTATAACTTAAAATACATGAAAAAATCGTTCAGAAGAAAGTTTAAGTATAAGTATAAACAAAATTATCTCTACCGGTTAATTTGTCAAGGTAACTTTTCCCCAGGAATATTTCCCCGGGAAGTTTTCCTCGGGAACTTTTTCCCTGAAATTATTCCCGGTAATCATACCCCGTAAAGAATGTCTCCGGGAATTGTCTCTGTCGAAAATTATTAGTAAAAAAATAATTCTAAAAATGCTGCCATCCTGACTTTAGGAATTTCGGACTCAAGGGATTGATAAATTCAAATCTGCATTTAAGAATTACGGGAAAAAAGTATTGATTGAAAAATCAAGTGTGTTAGCACTGAAGTTATGAAAACTCGAGCTTGACCCGATATTACGATGTTTATTTTTTTTTTGCTTCTGTTACATACTTACTCACTAGTTCATAATACCCTCGATTCCGAAGCGCGGGCCACGTTAGCTGCCAGCTGGAAATCAGTCCACCAGAGAGACCGAGAGAGCCGAAGAAAGACCGCGCGAGCGCGTCTTGAGACGCAGGTAAGCGCTACCTGCGACCCGAGAGCGAGAGAAAGAGAGCCTCTTATCAAGTAGAGTCAAAGCAAACAGGTATATTTGTATTTCGTATTGAAAGTCACTTATCTAAGTGGCAGAGGGAGAGCCGCTCTCTCTCACTGGGAGGGAGAGCTAAAGAGCGGAGAGGAGCTCTCCCTCCCGTCTCAGAACCTGTTGCTGTGTCCAGTTCTCGGCCATAAGAGCAAAAGAGAGGGAGGGAGGGATCCGAGCGAGCCAAGAACCTGTTGCGGCAAAATGGCCTGCAACTTAGCCAAAAAAAAAAAACACGCACAAAAACTAAAGCCGAAAAAGAAAACAAAGGGAATAAGAACATCGTGTGGCAAGAAAGCCAGCCAAAAGAGCCCGCGGATGAACAAAGGAAAGGAGAACGGCTGATAAGCAAGGCCGTTGAGTCTCCAAGAGATTCGAGATCCCAGATCTCCACAGATTCCGAGGATTCGAACTCCGCTTCCCATTTCCATTCCCATTCCCACTCCGATTCACTCAAAGTTGATTTATGTTCTGTTTGCACTTTTGATTTTCAGCGCAAGTTGATTTTAATTAAGAGTGTGTGCTCTCAGGAGACTTCTGGGGGAAGAAGAGGCAGATGAAGCGGGTGCTGGAGACCACCAACGAAGTCGGGGTTCTGAACTTGAACTTCTTGGCATCAAAATGTATTGATCAATTGCTTAATTTTGATGGAAACAGGAAATTTGATGATTTTCAGATCTATAGTCTTCAACATTTTGAGCCGAACTTCTTACCATAATTATGTATTGTTCAATTCATTTTTATTGAAGATACTTTCAATTCTTGAACAAAAAGAAGTCAAAAGAAAGAGTCAAACATTTTTTAAAAGTATATTATATTATCTTTTTAAGCAAAGACAATAGAATTATAAAGATAAGTAACGCCATACGATTTTTTGGTACACGATTTTTTCGTGCTGGCTTTTGAACTGGCTCCAGGCTCTCTTAAATTTTGTTCAAAAGCCAGTAAGAGAGCGCTCTAGAGCCAGCAGGCTCTCTTGTAGGCATTCAGCGACAGCTGTCGACTGTGTGTGTGCACACGTATTCTCATGCACCGTAATTTCATGCAAGTGTTAGTTTTCCGAGTCAAAATATACCCTTCACTTTATAAGATTTAAGTTCATTTAAGTTCATTTTGGTGCCTCGTATATTAAAAAACTAATATTTTTTATAATAATTACATGAGAATTATTTGAATATATTACATTTGAATGNTAATATTTCTTACTGAAACCCTTACGGTGAGACCTTGATTAAGAACTTCATTAAGTTGCCCTTCTTACCGGAAAAGAACCAAAGACCCGTCTAATTCGAACTTGAACCCTTATTGGCCCAAATCAAATTTGGTTTCAATAACTTTATCGGGCATGACCGAACCGTTAAATCGAAAGCTCTCGCATATCGCACGCAAACCAGGTGCTAATGAGGCATTTTGTTTCTGCTTTGCCTAATTTATTGTTTACGGCCGTGCCAAGAGAGTGGCGCAGATTTAACGGTATAAGCGAAAGGTTAGCCCAAACATGCAAATATCATATGGCCAGAATCCCGAAGCCCAAGAACAAAGACCAATCAACGGTGTCGGTGTCGGTGTCTATTTCTAGACAGATTCGCAGATCTTCACCCTTTTTTTTTTGTGACTAGTTCCGATTGGTTCATTGAACGATTTTAGACGATCTGTTTTTGGAATCTGACCCATCTTCGATGGCATGGCCCGAAGAGTAGGCATTCTCCAGCCATACTCCAATACTCCCATGTCGTATTCCCAGCTCGAGGTTCGCACCTCCAGTCGTCATTCCCAATTAATCATCGCTTTGGCTTGTTGATCCAATCGCATTTGCTTTGCAAAAGACACAAGAGAGTTACAAAGCGAAAAGGGGGGAATGGGGTAAGGAGAGAAGGCGAAAACAAGTTTATGGAGGGGGCGTACACGGTAAAAAATAATATATATGTATATGCTACTAGGTAACTCTTTGGCATAATTAATAATCAATTTATTATAGTTTTATTATTTAATGTCTCGAATAATAATATAGAGCTACTGCTAATATGATATCTAAAACTTCATTTTTTAAGGATATAATATTTTTACAACTTTCATATTATAAATAAATAATAATTATAATAGAACAACTGCCTACTTCTCGGCGCACAGGGAATATTTTGGGGTCAAACTATAATTTCTCTTATACCTTAAAAACTTGTCCGATTGAGTTGAAATTTGGTATGTGGCTAAAGATTTTAATAACGAAATTCATTTACTATTAATGATAACTAATGTTCCACCCAATATTATAAAAATGTATTTGCGCCCTTTAAAAAAATGCTTAATTCCGGAAAATATATCTACTCTATACAAAATTCTCTCAGTGCTTTTAAAGGGAAGCTTGGAATGTGCCGAGACTATCAATCAATCTGCTTTTGCCCCCTTCTCCCAGCCTGGTCTTTCGACCAAATTCGGTCTATTGTCCGGCGGCTGTTACCAAATCCGTAGACCGGCTTGACTTTCCATAGGAAAAGCCCCGAAATCACCCGAAGGTTATCGCTTATCCGGACTACTCCTCCGATTCACCGATTCCCCGATTCCGTGGCCAGGTCGGATCTCCGATCTGTTTAGGCATTCAGGTGTGCGGAACGTGTGGAACACTCCCTCATCGGGTGGACCCAGATCTCCGTACAGCGATATCGCGCACTGGAGACCCATTTAACGTGGGAAACGGCCGAGCAGGCCAGGGCCCTTTTGCAAAAATCGAAAAATAAAACACACAAAGTGATCAAACTACTAGGAGCGGGCCCCAAATGTGAGTTGCATTTCAATTTCGGAGAGACGGCGACGACGTCATCAGCTTAACTGCTCCATATGGCAGCGAATTTGCATTCAGCCATATGTGGTTTTAATTTTGTATTTATTTTTTCCTGGGGGGAGTTACGCAGGGGAGTGCATTTTTAATGTCAAGCAAAACTGGCCGGCATGCCAAAGGTATTATGACATACATTTCAATTCAATTTTTATATAAAGATGCGGCTGCAGTTCGCTTTTCTTCTTTCGTTCGCTCTCTGAATGTGTATATTTTTGAAAAATGCAACAAAAGCGGACCGGCGGACGGTGGACGGTGGACGATGGACGACATTTGTGTGGCCGGGGCATGAAGTTCCGCCATTGGCGATGATGTAAACATCAAAAAAAGATACAGTCTCCCGACCCGAATCTATCTCTTTGGGGTACAGTAAAAGGCAGATAAATGGGTTACCGCCGACAGATTAGAGGTGGGTCACGGGTACACTTTGAAAAAATCGTATAAAATATTTCCAAATAATATTTTCCTAATTAATATTTAAGATAAATTTTCTTCTTGAAGTTATGGAAGTGAGGAGGGAATTAGGGATAACAAGAGCTCAACAGAAGAATGCAAAGTAGGCAGAGCCTACTGTGGCGATGGCATTGTGCCTGTGGGAGCTTGGGCCACGATCTTCAGATCGAATCGGATCGGACCAGCGGCCGTCCTATAATATAACCTGGCGGCATTTGCTGCGGGCCATGCTTCGGCTTGTCAGTTTTTCAGTCAGTCAGTCAGTCAGTCAGTTAGCCAGGCAGCCAGGCAGCCAGTTCGTCTAATTGGATTTGCGCGCTTGTGCGTAACTATAAATCACACACAAACATACATCGCTCGAGAGGCCGAAAGACTTGGAGCAGGGACAACCGGTTTGATTGCCAAGTCACCCGCTCATAGCGAACTGCAGAGATCCCATCGAGCTTTTTTTTGTTTCTCCTCCTCAAGACTATTTGTAAAGTGACCAAAAGAGCCACAAAAAGTTGTTGTTGTTCCAGTTCTTGTTTCCCCATAAACAATATAAAGAATATAATTATGCGGCTGCATAAAGCCCAAACGTATCAGCTTACGCAACCCAGAAAATGTGGAAGAAGGCCCCTCCTGTAACATTTACATGGCACTCGTCGCCGGTCGTGTGAAAATTATTAATGGAGCCACTGTCTCCGGGGACAAGTTCATGTGTCATGTGCGTGGCTGTGTGGAAAGCGTAGTGTACCTTCCCGGAAAAACAGGCTAGTTGTTGGCTTATGATTTATCGGTACTGCCGCCCAGGTTGTAAGCGGATGTTGTAAGCCCGCAATTGCCAATCTAAATGGCCAGGTTCTGGCTAAAAAGCCGAAGCAACTACTAACTCCAAGATGAACCCTAACCAAGTCCAGGGCCAAAATAACATGCCATTTGCCGGTGGTCTTCTTCCATCAAGCCCCACATGTGACTTGAACTTGTGCTGAACTCGTCGCTTCCTTAGGCTACTTGAATTTCACAAGGAAGGACGCCTGTCCAGGCTATAGAATTTCAATAAACAAAAAAAAAACACCAAAGACATCTTAAATGAAAGCCAATACCGCCATATGGCTTAACCGGTTTTGAAAATGGCGCCAATAAGCTATGAACACACTTCCAGTGTCTGGCAGCACTGTCCTATCGATTGTTGACGGCGATGAGTGCCTTAAAGTTCCCATAAATATCGATATATCGATGAAAACTATATTTAAAAAAAAATCGGGTTTTAATTTAAACTCTTTATATAATTTTTTCTTTTTTTAAATTTTAGTGCAGCTTATCTCGGTGTATCCAGCTACATTCGCATAGCAGTTTTCAGCTAGTGTGGATGCGACTGGAGGATCATGACTATCCTCTTGCGAAGATTCACCGAAGGCGATAGAAGTATATTGAAGCGAAGATGTTAAATGGTTTTGATCGGGCTTGTGGTTAGTATCATCACTTGTGGAATCCTCTGGGGAAACAATCGGGTCATAGTTTTCCTCAATCGATTCCTCGAGAGTCTTTCCCAATACGTTGTTCATGACTTTCGGTGAAATATTTGCCATAATTGGATCTTGGCTCGGTTGTAGACCTTCAAAATTAGTTGTCTTTAATGGCACTATAAGGAAATCCGGCAGTTCAACTTCGATATACGACATGGCTTTCAATTTCCGAAATATGTTCCAGATCAGGAAGAACAATCCGAGAGTGACGACCACGACAAAGATAACTGTCATCACCAAATAGCTAATACTATCTTTTTTCGGTACCCAACTTGGCCTTGGCCTGCTCCAAATCAAGCCGCCGCTGATGTTTTCGCTGTATTCAGCTGCCACAGCCGTGTGGTACAGTGCGATGGATTTGTCAATCTGGAACTGCTTCTCCGATTTGCCTAACTCAGTGAACTGAATGGACTCCAAATCGTCGCAGAAGCCAGAGGTATTTTTGGAAATCAGGCACCAGTAAAAGGCGTACCTGATGAATTTTTCTCTGTCAGTCGGAGGAAGCCAGGTGACGGTATTATTGTCGATGTGGTACCATACTTCTCGGGGCTGACGTCTTTCGGCATTGGCCAGGATGGGAACATGCAGCTGGCTGTTGTTCACCGAACGTCCTATAAAGTTATCGCTCCAAATAGTTACGGTCGCCGGCTGCGTGGAGTTCCAGTTGCGGATGAGGGCAGAGTGGTTGCCGAGCACCAGAGCCTCGTGCCTGAAAAGGTCAGAGAGGAATACGATTGAAAACGGAATATAGTGATTCTTAACCTGAAAAGGAAGGAGAACTTACCCACTGTCAGTGCTGACTGCGTACTTGAAGCCCGTGCACCCAAACTCCAGTTCATCCAGAGGCTTCCAATAGACGTAGAGCTCACCCTTTTCCGGGTCATGGTAGAATCCGTTAGGCAGAAGCTGTGGCGGTCGATCGGGCACATTCGCAAGTGAAGAGAATAGGAAGACGCGGGACAGGCTTGTCCAGGGCGAGTCAGGCTTGTCGAAGCGGCGCCAAAGGCGCAACTCGTAGTGCTGGTCGCCGTAGGACGGATAATCGAAACATATATCCCCAGTTCCTCCGATATGCACTTTTGCCTCCCACTGCTTGTACTTTGGGTTCAGAGGCTGAAATAGAATTCGCCACTTATACTGCCCCGGATTTAGATCTGGTTCATCATAATCGATTCTTAAACAAGGTTCATGGTTTTGCCACCAGATTTTAGCCGCTTTAAATGTCCATTTTGGTACTTCGATTTGTTCGCGAAAAAGTTTAAATTCCTGCATCCGTTTATTTTTTACGAATTGGAAAAACAACTTAAAACTGTAAGGATTATGTTCACCATTATCTATAAGGAAATTTGAAGAAAATCTTATACAGTTGCACTGAATCCGACTTAGGTTTTGAGATGACTGCTCGCATTCGACTCTCCGATCCGAGTCATTGATGACTAGGAAATAGTTTATGTACTTCCAGTCGTGTTTTTCTCCCCACTGACTAAAGGTGCATTCTAAGGCGTCACTGGGTTTCTCCCATCGACACTCAAAATCCCTTACAACTGGAAAGGGGTCCATCCAGAATTGCATATGGCCAATTGTTTCATCCTGAACGTCGCAATTAACTAAAAATACTTCCAAACGTCTTGGCGGGCTTTGTTTCACACTGTGCTTCACTGTGGTATCGTTTACTCGTACCGTCAACACGTCGTGATATCGACGTGTTAAGCTATCAAACCGTCTTATTTGCACCCTTTTCTGCTCTATGTTAAAGCCCTTGTGGCTGCAGAAGACGTCGAAGGGAATGTTTGAGGCAGGCTCAACAGGCTCGGTCCACATTCGGTCGCGCCAATCTATATATTCTCCGCCACAATGCGTCACGATCAGTATTATCAGCAATGCGAGCAGCTCCCACAGAATCGTTCTCCAGCCCATGATGTTGACTACTAATTGGCGGAATTCTCGATGCGAGAAAGCGATCTGAAGGCAGTCGCAATATCAAAGTTGCGATCTAAAACAAAAATCCGAATTTAAAAACCTACAAGTTCAAGTTGTCCCGCCCACTGATACCCTGTCTATAAAATATTCCTTCTGACGGCGCATTAACTAAATTAAAGCCGCCTTTAAAGAATAAACACTTTTAACTGGTAAACCATCGAATTAATTATAAGAATCTTTAACTCCAACGGTCGTATCCTAGGTCTTAGCCTAGAGCCAATCCAACTGCCATCCTTAGAACTTGTATAGAAAGAAGATTCAGGCAAATTTAAATACTCTCACGATTTTATTCGACTCAAAATGATATCAGTAAAATCTGATGATAGTTCAGTTCAGCTGCCATTGCCATAAGCTAGAAAACGAAAGTTCCGGAAATGCTGATAGTGCTGACAAGCCGAACTACAAATACTCTACAGATACCATCTCACAGGAACCATACCTGATGGAAATTCCTTTGTAAAATTATGAGGTTGCCAAAGAAGGATTTCTAAGGGTATAAGAGCTACTTCTTGAAAATTCGAACCCAGTGTCTTGACCACCGACAAATCCGAAGCACATGTGCTAAAATGTGATGATAATTATAATTGGGATGCTTCAGAAATGCTTCCTCGCACCGAAGAAAAGGTCGACGCTTAGTAGTCATCACCATGAGCTGCTAAAAGATTCTGTGGGGAGCTTTTCGGGTTGGTGATAATGCTAATGGTGACGTATTGCCGCAGAGGGTCTAAGATTAAGGTGAGCGACCTAAAGTGGAGATAGTGATGTTGTATCGCTGCAATGGTGCCAGTTCGCTACACGTACGTTTCCAGAGTCTGGCAGCAATAACCTATCGATTCTTTAGAACGATAATTTAATGGAAGTTCCCATAAACTTCGATATACCGATAGTTTTTTCAATAAAAAACGAAATATATTTAAAACAATTTTTATTTTAATATAGATCTTTGTATGCACTTTGACGCTTATACATATATATATATATACATATTTATGTATATATCAGTTTATCCACAACAATTGAATTTGCACAAATTTTGTGTTGTGTGAATGAGGCGGTTAAGCTGAATATCTAGGGAATAACACCTCATTTAAAATATCGCATGGTTAAAAAAGTGGAATTTTTAGCGCATTTTTTGTATTTGCAATAATTTTATTTTTTAAATTGAAAGTAATAATGTTAAACAAATATTTAATATAGGTAGGTGAGGGAGGAAAAATTATACGAAAATTTATAGACGGTTAAATGCAGAATTTTATGTATAAACAAAATAATATAAATAAATGGATCGAACGCAAAACTCGTTTTTTGAATTAATCGCCACTTTTCGGGTCCAATACCCCACTGTGCCTCTGTGGAAACATATTGATCAGAGTGCTCCTCAAACGATTCCTCGAGAGTCCTTCGAAAACCGAAAGATGTAGAAAAACAGGCAGATCAATCCGAATGTGGCGACCATGACAATGAGAAATGTCATCACCAACTACCTGTTTACCACTACTAGCTGTTTTCGCTTTCCAGATTGGCTTTGGCCTGCTCCAAATCAAGCCGCCGCTGATGTTTTCGCTGTATTTAGCTGCCACAGCCGTGTGGTACAGTGCGATGGATTTGTCAATCTGGAACTGCTCCCTCGATTGGTTTAGCTCAATGAACTGATTGGACTCCAAATCGTCGCAGAAGCCAGAGGTATTTTTGGGGATCAGGCACCAGTAAACGGTGTACCCGATGAGATTATCCTTTTCAAGCGGAGGAAGCCAGGTGACTGTGTTATTATCGATGTGGTACCACACTTTCTTGGGCTGACGTCGTTCGGCATTGGCCAGGATGGGAACATGCAGCTGGCTGTTGTTCACCGAACGTCCTAAAAAGTTATCGCTCCAAATAGTCACGGTCGCCGGCTGCGTGGAGTTCCAGTTGCGGATGAGGGCAGAGTGATTGCCGAGCACCAGAGCCTCGTGGCTGAAAAGGTCAGAGAGGAATACGGTTGAAAACGGAATATAGTGAATCTTAACCTGAAAAGGAAGGAGAACTTACCCACTGTCAGTGCTGACTACGTACTTGAAGCCCGTGAACCCAAACTCCAGTTCATCCAGAGGCTTCCAATAGACGTAAAGCTCACCCTTTTCCGGGTCATGGTAGAATCCGTTGGGCAGGAGCTGTGGCGGTCGATCGGGCATTAAGGCCAACGTAGAGAATAGGAAGACGCGGGACAGGCTTGTCCAGGGCGAGTCTGGCTTGTCGAAGCGGCGCCAAAGGCGCAACTCGTAGTGTTGATCGCCGTGGGACGGGTAATCGAAACATATATCCCGGCTCCATAATTGTTCGATCTGCACCTTGGCCTCCCACTGCTCCTGGCTCGGGTTCAGGGGCTGGAGTTGAATTCGCCACTGATACTTGCTAGGCTCTGGATCTGGCTCGTCATAATCTATACTTAAGCAGGCTAATTGGTCACGCCAGAAGATTTCAGCCGCTCTAAATGTCCATTTTGGTACTTCGATTTGTTCGCGAGTAAGGTTGAATTCCTGAATCTGTTCCGTTTTGCCGAACTTGACAAACAATTTAAAGTTCCAAGGATTACCTTCTTCACTATTATCTTCTATGAGGTAAGATGAAGAAAGTCCGTTACGGTTGCACTGAATCCGACTTTTGTTTTGTGGTGATGGTTCACACTCGACTCTCCCATCCGAGTCATTGATGACCAGGAAATAGCTTATGTAATTCCAGTACATTTCTTCTCCCAACTGACTGAAGGTGCATTCAATGGCGTCACTATCTTCCTCCCATCGACACTCAAAATCACTCACATCTGGCTCGGGAGCTACCCAGCGTTTCAAATGCCATATGACTTTACTTTGAGAGAGGCAAAAAAACTCAAATAACTCATACTTTCCTGGCGGGTTTTCTTTCACGCTGTGCTTGACGGTAGTATTATCAACTCGATCATTAAAAATCGTTTCGTTAATTAGATTTCTAGTGTTATCATACGTGGCAATTTGCAACCTTGTCTGCTCTATGTTGAAGCCCTTGTGGCTGCAGAAGACGTCGAAGAGAACGCCTGCGGTGGGCTCAAAAGGCTCGGTCCACATTCGGTCGGGTTGATCCTCAAATTCTCCGCCATGCGTCACTATCAGCGTTGTCAGCAACGCCAGCAGCTGCCAAAGAACCGTTCTCCAGACCATGATGTTGACTTCTAATCGGAGAAAAGCATCGCTCGATGCTAGAAAGCGTTCTGAAGGCAGTCTCAATGTCAAAGTTGCGATCTAAAACCAAAATCCGAATTTCAAGAAATCCGAAAGGGAAGTGACCCGGCTACTAAATTTCGGTAGATCTTGCATAGAAATAGAAAGATTCAGATGATATACATACATATGTAGATGACTGTGACGTCGACTCCGGCAGGTTGAAAAAAATAAAAATAAAAACCGCAGCTGCTGGCGGTGCTGATAACGCACAACCATCGAACGCACTTTCGAGTTTTTCCATTCTCCCAACGGATTCAACCACGAACCCTCTTAGGATTTGAATATTTGTAAATGATAAATAGTATTGTGAATTAGCAAACAAACCCAGCGAGAATTGCTTAAGGAGAATGGAGAAAATAAATAAAGTTTTAAAGTTGTAACGGAAAGAAGAAGTATTAATCGATAAAATGATTAGACATTCGATAATCAGCTGTTTATCTGGCTTCGATGAGCTAGTTTAAGTTCTCTGCTCGATCAACGGACTGTGCAATTATGAGCGTCGATCGCCTTTACAGTTAAACACCGTTCAATCGATTTCGAAGCAAGCCGCCGTCTCTTCTTTGGCCGAAAACATTCATTGTTCTGCAGAAGTTTGACTTGATTTAAGCGAAATGGATGATGGCGGGAGAATGAGCTATGTGCAGAAGGTGATCCACTCGCTGGTGGTGTCCAGCCCGGAGCGGATGACCATCGAGAGGCTGATGCGCGACTATCGCAGCGAGGAGGGCTGCGACGTGCCGTACGGCACGCTGGGATTCCGCGACATTGAAAGTTTTCTTCGATCCATTCCGGACACCGTTGTGGTAGGTACTACTCCAATTGGATTATTGACAATGTGTTCAAGAAAAACTATATAACAGGTTGTGGGCCATGGCCCCACGGCCAGTGTGCTGGCGGTGCCCACAGCGAATTCTGCGCATATCCAAAAACTGGTCCAGTGCCAGAAGAAGCCAAGCAAGAGCCGTAATCGGGGGAAGCTAATGCCAACAAATGCAGCAGCAACAAAGATGCAGCAGCAACTCCTACAGCAGGCGCCCAGGCCCGCGCCAGTGATCTATCCCAATATAAACGCCCTAATCAGCGCCGGACAGCAGCAGCAGCAGGTGCAGGTTGTGGGCCACCGCCTCTCGGCCGGTGTACTGGCGGTGTCCACAGCGAATTCTGCGCCTATTCAAAACCTTGTCCAGTGCCAGAAGAGGCCAAAAAAGAGCCGCAATAGGAGGAAGCCCGCGCCAGTGATCTATCGCAACATAAACGCCCTAATCAGGGCCAAACAGCAGCTGGTGCTCAATTGTTACCAACTCTTGTGGTATTGCTCAGCTCCCTATCCCTATCTGCAGAACGTACAGAGGGCCCAACGACCGCCTTATTACATATAAGCAAAGATATCATATGGCGCCAATTAGCTAAACACACATTTCCAGTGTCTGGCAGCATTGTCCTATCGATTGTTGAGGGCTTTGAATGCCTTAAAGTTCCCATAAATATCGATATATCTATTAAAACTATATTTAAATAAAAATCAAATTCGAATTAAAATTTTTTATTTTATCTTATTTTTTTTTTTTAATTTTTAGTGCAGCTCCTACTGTATTCGCACCTTAGCTCACCTCATTTCGGTGTATAAAGCTACATTCGCATAAATGTTTTCAAAAGGTGTGGATGATTAGATTAGACATTCGATAATTATCGATGAACTAGTTCAAGTTCTCCGCTCGATCAACGGACTGCGCCATTATGAGCGTCGATCGGGTTTACAGTTAATCATCGTTCAATCGATTTCGAAGCATGCCGCCGTCTCTGACTGAAAACTTGCATATTTCTGAAGAAGTTTGACTCGATTTAAGCGAAATGGATGATGGCGGGATGATGAGCTATGTGCAGAAGGTGATCCACTCGCTGGTGGTGTCCAGTCCGGAGAGGATGACCATCGAGAGGCTGATGCGCGACTATCGCAGCGAGGAGGGCTGCAACGTGCCGTACGGCAGGCTAGGATTCCGCGACATTGAAAGTTTTCTTCGATCCATTCCGGACACCGTTGTGGTAGGTACTACTCCAATTGGATTATTGATAATGTGTTCAAGGAAAACTATATAACAGGTTCTGGGCCATGGACCCACGGCCAGTGTGCTTGCGGTGTCCACCGCGAGTTCTGCGCATATTCAAAACCTGGTCCAGTGCCAGAAGAAGCCAAGCAAGAGCCGCAATCGGGCGAAGCTAAAGCCAAAGTTTTTCTTTGGCTCCGAGCAATCGGATCTGTGCTTTATAAACGAGAGCATCCGGAACATGAAGATGCAGCAGCAACTCCTACAGCAGCAGCTGCAGCAGCGCCTTCAGCAAAGGCGATACCAGCAGCCCGTGCACTCCACGCCCGTCTCCTATCCCAACTACAGTCGGCTGCAGCACAACGTACAGGCGCCCAGGCCCGCGCCAGTGGTCTATCCCAATATAAACGCCCTAATCTGCGCCGGACAGCAGCAGCAGCAGCAGCAGGTGCCATATAATTACCAACCGTTGTGGTTTTCCCCAGCTCCCATGAGGCTGATACCGTTTCCATATCCCTATCCGCAGAACGTACAGAGGTACCAACAGGCGCCTACTTTCCCACAGATCATACCGATCCTTCCAAAGCAAAATCCTCCAAGACCCGAGGTTCTGAACTTTCAAAGTTCTCAGTCACACGTGGCCCCCAAATTCCGGGCAGCACCTTCTCATCCTCCCCCTCCGCCAGTTATTCAGGCCAGTGTGCCCCAAAAAGAAGAGGCCGAAGTTAAGGAGCTGGTGGAATCATTCAAGAAACTGTCAACAGCGGAAACTGCTCCCAAAGGGTATATAGATCCGCTGGATAATGCAATTAATGTATCTGATGGCGGCGGATGGGTTAAGAATGAATCCAGCTCAGAGGATAAGAAACTAGAATCGTCGGCGGCAAAGGATGGCGAGGATTGTGTTAAGGATGACGAGGATTGGGTGGAGGATGACGAGGATTGGATTAACGATGACTTCATATCAGAGGATGGGAAAGTATTATTGTCGCCGGCAAAGAAAGAAGAGCCTGGACTAGTAACCACCATTGATGAAGCTGTGAAACTCAAACTCGAACTCGAGCCTATTTCTCAGCGCGAGCCCACTCCGGAACCGGAGAATACCGTCCAGCCTCGGCGACACACCAACCCCTTCCTTGAGTCCTCTGATGAGGTAAGATCTAACTTAAACCTGCAATAAGAAACAGTTATTAAAAGGATTCTCTTTTTAGGAGGACCCCGATCCGCAGCCCTTGCCAAAGCGTAGCCTGCCTCAAGGCGGCCAGAACCCTTTCTTAAATTACGAGTCCTCTGATGACGGAAACGATGACAATGCCATTCCAGCCTATGCTGTGGTAAGAGTTCTGGTCGAAAAGTTTACAACAATCATTCATCTTCGCGATTCTCCTTCAGGATGATCGAGTTCTAAGTGTTGATTACCCAAAGGACTGTGTCCGTTCCGGTTTCAAGCTGCCTGTGCGCGATGCCGCGGCCACTTTTGCCATAGGCGAGCGCATCGAAGTCCAGCTGGTGAGGGTGGAGAATCCGCACAGCTTCAACTTTTGGATATACAACGAAGAGTATGACGACTACAAGGCCATGTACCTCAACATGCAGTGAGTTTCCCCAACCTTTGTGAATTTATTCAGAACTAACCACCTTCTTCCACCAGAGCCTGCTACGAAGATCCGTATGAGAGGAAGTACACTATGCCATCGTGCCTGATAGCCACAAATCACATGTGCGTGGTGCGATCCAACCGGAATGGGGCTTGGGAGCGAGCCCAAGTATTGAAGCAGGCGAACAAGAGTGTCGAGGTGCGGCTGGTAGACACCGGGGAAGTGATGTGCGTCAGCCACAAGGATGTCAAGCATTTGCTCAAAGAGTTTGCCACGCTGCCGCCGCAGTGTGTAAGCGGGCGCCTGGCCTTTGTTACGCCCTGGAAAGGTCCTTGCTGGTCAGTCGAGGCTGTTAAGTACTTCCTTAGGCTGGTTTCCTTTCGCCGACTTTTCGCCAGGATCGAGGGCATTAAGGTGAGTGTTGGTCATAACCTAGAGCTTCTTAAAACATGATACCACATCAATTCTTCTAGGATAACTCTGCCTACTTGGTGCTGGTTGATCCGGATAGCGTGACGCCGCTCAACATGAACCTGAACAAGGCCCTCATCGACTCCGGTTGGGTGCGTCGCTGCTACACAACTTAAGGTTTAAGTAAAGCATAAATAAAGAAAGAAAATTAGTTAGTTTGGCCACGAATCGGCATGGAATGTCGCAGGGATTATTAAGTTTTTCTTATCATATAACAGAGATCTATGATTTATAGATACGACGAATGAAACTCGATTTTGTATTATTTTTAAGGCAAACGCTGTCCTTCTGCTTTTCGTTTTTATTAGTTTACGTGTAATAAAATACTAAGTTACATAAATCCTTCAACAAGTCGCTGATGTTCTTCGCCCGATTTATGCCCGAAAGTAAATGGAAACAAGGACTCAAAGACGAACCACTTGCAAAGGAGTTCTCGCTCGCAACTAAATAAATGTATATATTATATCTGGGAAAGAATATTCGTAATCTGAATGGGAAATAATAATGATCTTGCTGCAGGCGGCAGGCCCGCAATAAATACTTGAAATGTAACTGAGGCGGTTTTTGTTTTGTTTTTTGCTTTGTTTCTTTTGTTTTTTTTTAACAATTCCCTATAAAAGACAACATTGTCTATGTTTTTGTATATATATGTTGTGTATATAGTTGGTTTCTTGTCGTCTGTTTGTTTTTTGTTATTTTCTGGTGACCGTTGAAACGACGGCACCCTGAGGTTGGTTTTTAATATATTTTTTTTGTATTTCTTTTTTCGTTTTTTTGTTGAGGCTTCTCTACTACGTTGTGTGTCGAGTGGTGTTTTTTTTTTTTTGTTGCTTTGTTTGTTTAGTGAGTGAAAAACTAATAGTTCAACTACTAATGCGCATTTCGTTAAATTTGCTTAAATACTTGTAATTTTTTGTTTTGCTTCTGGGTTTGTTTTTCGTTTTCGTTTTGTATATTGCTGAGTTATGTCCTCCCTTTTTGTTTTGTTGCAATGCGTATTTAAATATGCTATATAATCGCAATAATACATAATTGTTGGTTGTTTGTTTGTTTTGTTGTTTTGTTGGTTGCTCGAGTACATAATAGCTACGCGCATAAATATGTTTTGGTATGCTGTAACGCTTCGCTTCGTTTATATCATAAGTTAATGCAAATGTCTGACTGTCGCCTGTCGCCTACCTCTCCTCCTTCCGGTCACCTGTTGTACACCTGGCCAGCTACAGGTGTGCTTGAGTGGGTGTGTGTTGTGTTATTGGTTTTGGTTTTGTAGTAGGTCCATAGGACTAACACCTATGTGTAGCAATTCAAAAGTCTATTCACTTCGTTATCGTTACAATATCGTGGGCATAAAACTTAGATGTAGATTTACTTTATATGTCAGTATCTGGTGTGTGTAGTGTGTGTGGTGTGGTGTGTGTTTCTATGGCTGCGTGATTGTGATTCTCTGATCTGATCTGTCTTGTCTGGTTGCTGGCTGCTGAGTTCTTCTCTAACGTATAATTTATCTCTGTATGTACTCGTTTTCTCTGTTTCGGTTTCGGTTTCGGTTTCTCTTTTTTTTTTGTTAATTTTTTTTCGATTCTTATATTAAAGTCATCACAGTTAGCGGAGCTGAAATTATGAATAATTATTGAGGACATTTTTTGTGTAATTGTTTTTTTTGTTTTTTGTTTTTTTTTTTTTTTGATTTTTCATTTTTAATACGTTTTTCTACTAAATCGCAATTGCATATATAGAGTGTCTACCATAAATTGATTCTTTTTTTAGTGTACTCTTATCGCGTCTTGGGGTTCCTTTTTACTAAATTATTATATACGCATGTGTGAGTGTGGGAGTCCTGTGTTCTGTGTGTTCTGTGTGTGTGTCTGAGTGTGGATGTCGAGATGTGGGTGAGTGAGTGTCCTGCGAGCCGCTGGACTCAGATGGTTGCCCGGTGCCCACCGGCACCGCTAGTCGTCCTCCTCATCATCATCTTAGTCGTCCTCGTCATGCCTCAGTGTCACGGAGTGTTGCCCTCGAACAGAGCACGAAACTCGCCGCTCCGTGGTCGGGGCAGTCCCTCTCGTATCGTCTGCACCGGCTCAGCAATGCTCGACTCTGACCCATGCAGTAAATTCTCCTTGAGATCCATGTCACTGAAAGCGGAAGGTCTGGTATTAAAACAAGCTCTGAAATAGCTACTAAAAGGGTAACTAAATATGATTTTGGACTCATCACTTTAATCGCATTTTTTACAGTACTTAATCGGCTCCCTTTGGCAACTCACTCATCTTTGCAGTCATCTGCCTCGGCAGCCAGAGCATTTACCACAGCCGTGATTGTGTTCGACTCCGGATTGCTCAGCTGCTCGTCCTTCTGCTGCATTATGTTGGGATTCTTGCCAATCTTGTTCAACCGCTCGGCGGCCACAGTCTCCATGGTCTTGCGCATCAGCGGATACTGATCCAGAACGCAATTGAAATGATCCACGCTCAACGAGAATAGATTGCAATAGGTTTCGGCTCGCACGCTGGCCACACGACGCGCATTGGTCAGCAGACAGATCTCACCGAAGTAAGAGCCATCCGATAGTGAGGTGGCAACCTGTGGATCACATCGGGGATTAAACCAGGGTTTTTAAAATGGATTAACCACTGTATAGTTACCTCGCCGTTGGCCATGACAATGTCCACCACGCCCTCCTGTATGAAGTACATCTTTGTACCGATCGTACCCTCCTTTATGATAATATCACCTTAAAGAAACCAAGAATCTCGTTAGATGCATTCTCAAACAATTTGAATAATTGTAATAGAATTTAAATACTAGAGAGAGAAAGTTGTAAGCTTAGTAAACTCAAGTTAAGAGTTGGTTATTTAAGGTATTTCTTATAGAAGCGGTGCTTCGGTTAATGCAAGGCATCCTCATCAGTTGATTTTGCTTAATTTATGCGTGCAACTCGCAAGAGGTGACAAGTTTATAATTTAAACTAAATATAAAACCAAAAGCTGATTAAAAAGTAAGTATTCTCAAAGCTTATACAAGTTGTGCGTATTATTTTTCTACCATGATCACCTTTGTTTAGACCGAAACTATATTTATATTAATTTCTAAGAAGAATTTCTTTGCGTTTTTGTCTTTTTAATTCAATTTATTAATGTTCTTTAAGGGAAAAACCTTTCCCCCAAACTCACCTGGTTGGAAAACTTCGTATTTCAGTTTGGTAACTACGTCGGAAACGAAATTCGAATCGGCATTAGCAAAAAAAGGCACTGACGCCACGAGGGATCTATGAAAGGTGAGGAAATAAATGAAATTAGTAAGATGAATTACACTGATTGTACTGATTAAGGAGTGTCAGATTGCCCACCTGCAGTTGTAGTTGATGACATCCTCGCGCAATTTCTCGCTCAACTCGCCAAGTATCAACTCTTCATCGAAGAATTTACCCTGGTACCGATGCTCGAAGTATTCCGTGATGCGCTGCCGCATATCACGCGGCAGCTTGCGATAGGCCATGTACTCCTCCACCTGCTTGACCTTCTCGCGGTACTGGCGCCGGCTGGAGTCCAAGCTCTGGATGAGATTGGTCGCATGACCGAGGAACAATGCATAACACGTGGCCCCGGATATCATCGATAGCATCGTCAGCCACATGTCTGTCAGTGATTGTGGTGGGAATCTGCAGGGGGAAAAGGATAATTGAAAGATTAAATGGAATATAATTATATATTATATTATATTCTTATATATTTTATTATTAGTACCTGCCATAGCCTATGCACAGCATGTGCGACATGGCCTTGAACAATGCCCACGAATACTGCTCCAGCCAGTAGGATTCCTGCAATTGGAACAGCCCATTTTAGATAGCCCATATCCTCGGGAGGGGATTTACCAATTAGAAACAAAAATGGCGCACCTGCAACTCGTTGATGGAGACCCAGGAGTTGGATGGAAAACCCTGCAACATTGGCACTAAGAACTGCAAGCAACCGCTCCAGTGGCCGATCAGGAGCATCATGCAAATTAAATTGAAGATCCTCATGAAGACCGAGGCCATATTGAGGAACTGCAACCAGAGAGGTCAATCAAAAATGGTGCACATCAACCAAGGTCCAACACCGCTCATTTGTGTGTGTGTGTGAGTTTGTATCTTTGTGTTTGTGGGGTGTGTATGTGGTCAGAGAGTAAGGAGCTACTAGAGACTCTTAAAGAATTTAAAAGCTTTAAATTTAATAAACTTTACCCTTACAAAATCCTTTAAGAATGTGTCTGAAAGTATGCAATAATTTGTAAGTTTATTTTTTTTCTTGGATGTAATATTTTCTAGCCTACTTTTGGACACTATTTTTAATAGATTTAAAATACTTTACTTTAAAATACTTACTCCTTACTCAATGATGTGTACTTGTGTGTGTGTGTGGGTGTTTTTAAGAGTGTATGCGTGTTACATCTGGGTGTGTGAGTTCCACATATTGTATATAAAACCAAATGTCTCAAGTAAACGAGAGAAAGAATAACCCAAACGAGGAAATGAAACTTGGTACTTGGAAATTTATATTAAATTCTTTTTTGTTCGGAACTTGGCGCATATTTTTGTTGTTGTGACTTTTGGCGTTTCCAGCTACCGGTAAATATAAACAGTTATTGCAGTTATGCCAATCAAAGCAACTAAAACAAACCAAACCACAGCCATTAAACAAGAAATTACTCAATCAATCGGCGCGCCACCGTCTCTCTCCACTCTGTCCGATATCCGATAGCCGATAAGTATGCTATGCAGATCGCAACAGAGGGACTCGGAGTGGAGACATGATTACAGCCGACAAGATAACATAAGATAAGATTAGTCTAGTGTTAGGCAATACAACAGTGTCCGGTGTGTACGGTGTGTACTTTGTGTACAGTGTGTACAACCTGAGCAATCAATCAAATCCAAACTCAATCAATTCAAAGTCAAATTCAAATTCAAACCATTTCTACGTTTTTTTTTTTTTTTTTGATTAGGTGCAAAATCAGCTTCTAGATTATGTTACAAGTGCTCATCTTTACTTTTTTTTTTTTTTTTTTTTTTTTATTACGTTTGTTAAACATAATTATGGACACTAAGCCGTTCAAACGTTCAAATTATCGAAATCGAAACTCGTATTTTACAATGAAAGCGTTTTTGTTTGTCTGACTTTCGCAGTTTTGTTAGTAATTTGAACTACGTAATTCTGTACAAAAGTTTTTGTAAATTGTAAACGAACCAACGAAACGTAAACCAGAAATTAAACGAAAAACGAATTAACCAAACGAACGGTAAACGAAAACATAGAGCAAGAGCAGGAACACAGAGATTGAGAGAAACATAGTGAGAGAGAGAGAGGCAGAGAGGGAGCGGTATTGAGATAATAAAACAAACGCTTGTTCTTGTTTTTGCATTCAAGAATTCAGTGGCTGTAGCTGCGTGTGTGCGTGTACATGTGTGTGTGGGTGTGTGTGGATGTCAATCCAAAGAAAAGCATATTTCTTTAGTTTTTTTTTTCTATACGCGCTCCTCCTGAAATCTTTTGTACAACAGAAAAGGAAGAGGAGGCAGAGATAATAATACATAATAATTAAGAAAAGTGGAGAAACCAAAACCAAACCGAAACACAGGAACAGTAAACGAAACAACAAGTAACGGTAGCAGCGGCAGCAAAATAGAGTTGTAGTTTACACAGAGAAAAAATGTATATTCACATAAAGAGGGATCAATGGGATCTACTTGGCTCTGAAAAGGTGTTTTCTTATAGCAAAAATGATCCTTGTCCACATGATATTTTACAAGAATTGAGGTAATAATTTTTAATACATCAAATCAGACCATTTATAGGACTTTTTACCATGGAAAATATAAAAATTATTAGTTTAATTTGAAATACTTTGTATTTAATCCTTAATAAAAGTTACGGTCTTTCAAACTGATATATTAAAAATTATTGTATTAAGTAATCTTATTTTGTTTCATTTTTTTCTCTGTGTAGTTCGAGCGAGAGCAAGAGAAAGTGGAGAGTTCGAAAGCGCGCAGCACAGAAGCGAAAAGCATTGAGCAGAGTGTCAATCAAAGTGAGGTTAAGTTGAGTACGATAGATACGATATAGGTTAAGGATATGTGGAAAGCGTTTGGCACGGGCCCACAAATGTATGCTATAGAATACGAGTGGCTAGATATAGTACAGTGTTCGTGTTCGATCTGATTGGTCGTTGGATCAGTTTCCCTGCTTCAGATCGATATTGACGACGACTATATTGGGTGAGTGTGTCGTGTCTGGATCTAAGACCTAAACCTAACTAAAACAAAAGCAGCATCAGCAGAAGCTATTCCACTTCCAACTATGTATATGTACATACAGATTCTGTGCAGATTTGATACACTCTTTAATTGCGTGTTTTTACAGTGGTAACATTTCGAGCCGTGCTGCTTTCTTCTCTTTTTCTATAAGCAGGAAAGCATTCAAAACACACACTAAGCAATCCGTAATATCTCCTGAGATCTGTGGCGTTTTCATGCTCTTCACAGCGATTTCAAGGCCCAGCTAACCTGGGTTTCACAACGATAGATAGTACGATAGGATTTCCGATCATGCCCATGCATGTAGTCAAAAGCTACGGCTGAATCTAGCGAAGTATATATATTACATAATCCTTTATTTTCAAGACCGATTCTACGACGTGGGAAGAGCATGAAAAGAGCTTCGATTTTGCACCGAAGATCGAGTCCTTTTGTAAATTTGTCAGCTGCTTTTCTTGGTTTCTTTGTGGCTAGACTCTCTTTTTAAGATTTTCATTACGCATCAAATGAGAAATAGAGATTATGTATGGCAATATCAATCAATCAATTAGTCAATCAATTAATGTAATTAAAAATGGCAGTCTCAGAAAATTTACAGAACGTACGAACGAACGAACATTAAAATCAAGCAAACATGATCAACGAACAATCGAACAATCGAACGAACGAACAATCGAACGAAATTATGCACTAAAACTCAATGTTGGCTTAAACATTACTCAAAAATGTGAGTTATGCCGCCACCAATTAATACATAATCATAATTTCAATCAATCAATCAAGGCTTTTGGTTTTTTTTTTTTTTTGTTTATCAATATAATATATACTGAAGTTGTTGTGTTGTTGATTTTTGATTTTTGGTTTGTTACTTTTTTATGGGATGGTTTACCTTCAGAATTAGGTTGCTTTTTGTCAAGCCATCTTTGTCTTTTCTGTGCATTCTCCCTCTGCGATCAGCACTTTTTTTCTGTAGATTCTGCAGAATCTAAAAACCATATATATACACAGGTATTTTAGGCCCTGATTCAGCTAGGTTGGATTTTTGTATTTGTATTGTTTATTTTATTTTTATTTTTGTGGCTCTAAGCATCATAGGTTGGTTAGTCGCGTTTAGCACAATACTTTTCATTTTATCGCTTAAGTTGAGCGTATCAAAAACAAAATAAACATAAATCATAATATATATTAAATATATACGGTGGTTTCCAATTTTAGACTGTACTTGTACGTATCTCATAGGGGGGAGGGTGTAGGGTTTAGGTTAAGGTGGGGGGATCTGTGGTTGGGAATTCTTCGGATATAGAGAGATATACGGGGGTAAAAAGAAGCACTCCTCAACCCTTGAGTTGCGGAAATATGCCTTCAAAGAGGTTCAAAGAGTTGTACAAAGTGCTATGAAGAATATCGATTTGAGTGCTTCAAAGTCGGCAAGGAAAGTAATAAGAAATCGTAAATCGTAAATCGTAAATCTCGTAAATATATAGATTATCAGAATATCAACAGAAGCGATAAATCGGAGACTCAACTGAAGAAATGTGAAAGAAAGCAAAGGAATCTTCCCGCGGCACAAGTGAACGAGTTCTCAAGCGTAGCGAGCACTTTAGATGGTTCGAGAAAAAAATACCCAAAAAAAAAGGATATACATTTTCGATTCGATTTGATTTGAGTGTGTTATACGAGTATGTCAGTGGTGTGTGTGCTGATTAAGAGAGGAGTGTGTGTGTGTGTGTGTGTATAGTGTGTGTTCCGGCAGTTATTATCCTGCAAGGAATTAGGTATAATGTATATATTCAGGATCTGGTCTTGGGTGGACTCGAAGCGCAGCAGGCGCACAACACGAAACAAACATCGGGGGGAATCACACAACTGTATAATGTACAAACTGAGTTGGCTTTATGGTACAGCGATTGTTGTCTGGTTCTATGTTGGATTGGATTGACCTTATAGACACACATACTTAGTAGGATCAAAGGGTTGAGGTTATCGATATACTTGGTAAACAAAACGATTGGTAATCGAACGCAAAGGATTTAAACGTTTATAATCATAGAAATCATAGACACAGAGGTTCCAGTTTAACAACTCAACTCAAAGTAAATTACATAGTTCTGAACATTTCTGCGCGCCTTTAGCCTGTATCCTTTATCCTTTATCCACAATTTTTAATTCAATTCAAAAACGTTTACTGCCGCCACACACATGTACGTACACACATATGGAACAAAGCAAAGTGAGCACTTTGGGGACACGAGTATGATTATTACATATTATTCTTAACCCCTGACCTCTGATCACTGAGCCTAACTGCCTAGATCCTCGAATCTGTTTTTTTTGTGGTGTAGAGTGAACGAGTAGAGTTATGCTGATCTTTACAGTCGAGAGAATTTGGAGTAAACGAAAGGGGAAACGGGGACTCGATCAGGGACCAAAGGGTCCTTGGCAGAGTAATGACAAAACAGAGGACTTTACGTATATAGACACAGAAACATAGGTATTACGAAACGAGGGTCAATCTGATCTTATTTATTAGGTTAAGTAAATATCTTACATATTTATTTTCAGAGCTATAAAGCAATTCTTTAATGACTTGAGATGCATTTCCATAAAATAAAATATGAAAGCATACTTTTAGGCATTTTTCTTATGACTCTTAACTCATTGAAAAATCTTAAGCATCTACTGAATTAATTAAAATGAATACTAAATACAGATCAAATTGACCCCCCTTCTTTCCCCTGTGTGTATATATCGTACAGATGTGTCGGTTTATAAAAAACTAAAAACCAGGGGAGAGAGTTAAAGTGTAAGTAAGTTGTTATGCAAACTAAAGTAGAAGGTAACAGGTAACGAAACGAAACTGAAGCTGAAACGGTAACTGAGGGAAACGAAAACGGAATCGAGCGTTGCCAGAATGAGCCGGGTGTACTCACATAGACCTCCTCCCATTGGGACACATAGCGGACGAGGCGGGACAGTCGGAGCAGTCGCACCAGGGATAGCAGCTTGGCCAGGCGCAGGATGCGCAGGGCGCGTCCGGCATGCAATATTTGAAAAGAATCAGAGAAATCCTGCAATTTCATAATCTTAATCAAAATGTATCGAACTGTTTCTTAAATACGTTAACTTACTTGATTGAAAATTAAAAATATATAATCTAGCGGTATCGACGAAATCAAATCGAGAAAAAACCAAGTTCTTAAATAGTGTTTAGCTATAAGCTTTGGATCCAATATTACTTGTTCAGCGTTGTCTTGTTGCATAATTCCTGAAAACAGATATTCGTGCAAGAGATTTATGGTTAAGCCAGGGGCGCAGTAATGGGGGCGGGGACATGGTACCAGTTTTGGACAAAGGGGGTCTTGTTGGTTAGTTGTTAGGCTTGATTGTGTGCATTACCTGTTCTAAAATTGACTACAATATCTATTAAAAAAATAGTATCACTTAGGCAGTTGAAGGCAATCCATCGTGTGCTCAGATCATCGTTGAAGAATGATATTGCGACTGGCAGGATAATAAGATTTGCTACTAATAATAAAAGCATGCAAAGGTCCCAGTAAAACCTGTTGAGATAGAGGAGTTTTTAGGAATTAGTAAATAAGTTTCTTGAGGTAATTTAAGGTGCTCTGACTGACTTACCTGAATGAACTGCACGGGTGTATGACCCAATGCCCGGAAGTTTTCTGACGTATGCGCTCCTTGACCAGCGCCTTGCGGCTGCCAAACAGTTTCATGGCCAGTCGGTTGTCCGTCGGCTGGAACCATGATTGCAATTGACTTTTTAGGAAATTCGCAGAGACTTTTTCCGAAACGATCGGTATGTTGGGCATGGGCTCCTCTTTCGGAGTGCCGTACAACGACACGTCATCAAAGTGTACCTAGAGGAGATCATAAAGGAACATTATTAGGATTCAAAATAAGGAGATGCCTCGGTCAAGTCCTGGTCAAGTTCATGTGTCAGTTTAAGCAGGAAATAAAGTTCGTGTGAAATAAGGGTCAATTTCATTGGAATTTCTCTTAAAATAAAGACAACAATATCAATTTAATCTATTTAAATGAAAAATATTTCAATGTAGAATCAGATTTCCTATTTTAAAATTAAAATTAATATGGTGGAGGTTTATGATCATATTTTCTAGTATCAAAATAATATGAAAATGTAGTTTGTTATATGTGGTAAGGGGTTTTTGTAAATGATGAATGGATATTTAGTGAATATTTAGTGTATTTAGCCTGTCCTTGTTCTAGTTGTGCTAATAAAACCTTTGCGCTTGCCATTTCGGTTCCTTGGTCGCATATTAGCAGGGCCTCATCATCGAAAGCGGTGACCAGCGAGTCGGTGCAGGTGTTCTCGAACGAAATGCGCAGGTCGTTCTCGTTCACATTCAGCACCGAGCAGTAGGAGCAGCGCACCGATTCCTCACTATCGCCGCTCAGCAGGCTGCAATGGCATTGGGAGCAATGGAGATCATTGATTAATCTGTAAACACGGAAGTGCCCGGCCGCCTCGAAAACTATTCCGTTACATTTCGCTAAATTATGCCATAAGGCGAGAGGCGAGAGACTGCCTAAAATGAAAGTGAAACTACACAGATGGGTGTTAACGCACCGGTTTTATTGCCTTAATGTTATTATGTACCCTTATGGCGGGTATTGCGGGTATTAGCGGTGTTTATGTTTGCCTTGCTGTGACAGTTGTAGCTGTACTATAATTATATATAATAAGACTGGGCAGTGAATCGATAAACACATCATTCATCACTGAGTTGTTAAAGCAGAGTTGATAGAATTGAATCTATTTATGGTGACGCGATTAGACAGGGCTTCTGTTAGGTGAGAATAATCTTATTAAATCTGACAAATCGGATTGTTAGAGGTAGTTTATTTAGTATTTTAGCTGCTCAAGGAGTTTATTATAAAGATTGTACATATCAAAATCACTTTATCTTTATATTTACCAAATAAATTAATTTTTACATAGGTTTATACTTCGTATTTTCCTTTTCTAAAGGGTTTGAAAATCACTTTATTATTATTTTAGGAGCATAGATCTTTCTGTAGATGTTTTTTTTAACGGTTGCTACTTTTTTAAGGGGTTTGAAGATCACTTTATTATTTTATCATTATTTTAGGAGCATAGATCTTTCTGTATATGTTTTTTTTATTGGTTGGTTTGTTAGTTTATGTATAATACCATTCACTTTTTTATTTAATATTTTTTACCAAATACTTTTACAATATACCTCTATGTTATCTTTTTATCAGGATCACTTTATACCAGGGATCACTCTTTTATCTTATTTTATTATTTTATTAAGATCACTTCTTTATTTTATTTACTATTTAATAAGATCATTCAATAGAGTATTTTAAGGGATCACTATTTTATTTTATTTAATTAGTAATTAAGATAATTTAATAGAGTATTATATTATTCGTTCTCCTTAACTGCCCAGGCTCTTGTGGCTATTTTTGTTTATTTTTTAATTGCGCCACACGCACAATGCACAACGGCTGCTGCCCTCACCTTGCCCACTTTGGGTGGCGATTGTCAAGGTTTTCCGGAGCAGCAGCAGCAGCATCCGAGTTTCAGAGCCCGCGAAACTGGAATCACCTCCTCCGAATCCCCTCCTGCTTGCGTTTACTTTTATATATTTTTTGTATTATTTTTTGGAGCAGAGCCGCGACCAAACACTAAACACTGAACGACGAATCGCGTGGTACGGATATTATTCACGGCGGGATCGGGGGATCTATTGTTAAAGCCGGGCGGAGACGCGTGCTCTCGGTTACGTTATGTTATATTTTTGCAGTACTGATATTTCGAGTACTTATAATACTTTCCGTATAATAATGCCGCCTGTGTCTGTGGCTGCTATTATTACTTGCTTTGCTCTCTTTCACACTCAATTGAGTGTAGTTTTAAATGGGAAAGTTTCGTTTTAATTAAGCCTGATGAAGCTGATTTAATTTAATCTTGACCGCCAGCCAGGCATTAGCCTAATGAATTTATTAGTTATTGCCATTGTCGTGTGCTCTCAGCACCATTCGCCGCGTATTGGATTATATTACACAAATCAAATAATTTGATGAGCTGAGAACCACAAATAATTGTGGTTTCAAATTTTATTCACTACACTTGGGCTTTTTTTTATATTTGTTGTTTGTTATCTGTATCTTTCTTTATTTTTTTATCGCTCAATACAGGCCGGGCATATTTTTGTTGGCAACTGGAAACGTGCTGGAGCAGATGTTTTCTGTTTTCTGTTGTTTTTTTTCCGCTGATTTGATGACTCGACTCACACAGAAAATAGCGCACGGCTTTCGCCGAGAATCGTAGACGTCTACGTCTGGAGGCCCGCGCGCTGGTTATATAGAGTAGAACCGTGGGGTACTTCGAGTTATTACAGCGGCAAACTTTTTGCGACTAACGATGGGAAATCGCCGGCAAACACTCCGAAACTGAGAGCCGACGACAGCCGACCAGCGATCGGGAGCGGACTTCGTAGCATTTCGGATTCGGAATCGGAATCGTGAGCGTCCTCGAAACCAGAAAGAACAAAAAGGGGGGCAGCTTAGGCGGGCATCAATGGGATATATATTTGTATATATTTATACTTTCCATCGAGCGATATTCTTACCTCGAATATCAATTGGGCTAAGGCTAAGGAATTGCTTCCGAGCAGAGGCTGCTGCTGTCGCTCAACCGAAATTGGCTGGCAATTGCCTAATTAAATAATTGAGAGATTGACACCATGCACTTGACGCTGGTTTTCTTGATCTTTTTTTTATTATTTTTTGTGTGGTCTTTTTCCGTTTCTCTTTACTGTTACTGGCTACTAGTTTTTTTGCTTTTTTCAGAATTTTATTAAGCTGCTTCTGGCTGCTGCGGCGACTTGATGATAACCTGTTCTGAACCCCGCGGCCGTTGCACAATAAATAAATAACAAATTTGTGTTGCCTTTTAATTGATTTCGCGACGAGCGGCGACGCAAATTATGGCCGGGCCTGTAATTCGCAGTCTTCACTAAAAAATTGATGCCAATAAAAGCAGACAACACAGAAAATACCAAGAGCACGAGTCGAAAAGAACTATCCCCAAAAAGCACTAAACAGTAAGCAGTAAACAGTAAACAATGAACACGTCTAGATCAGGCAAACATATATGCAAATGTATGCGGCGATCGTGTTCAGATTGGAATTGGAATGGATCGGATCGGATCGGATCGTCTGGGATCGGATGACACTGGGCGAGAAAGGAGGAAGCGTCGCCAGGTCTCTTTCGGGGTCGCAATTTGTTTGCAACAAATTATGGAATTGCGAGCATTATATTCAGCTCGAATAGGTTGTGTTGTTTACTATATAGCTGATAGGTATGGTATAGTATATATACTGATAATAGAGAGACGCTCTTCCGCGTCGCCCTGTTCCCGTTATCGATTCAATTACGAGCTGCAATCACACGGCGCTAATCGATTGTTCAAGTATCCTCATTCTGCGGGTATTCCTTTTTGTGGCACTTATTCCTGTCCATTGTTTATGGGTTCCTTTGTTGTCCTTTTTCTTTGATTTTTATTTCGCTGATTTGCGATATTTGCCTTAAATTTATGGCTGCACTTAGGGTAGGTAGAAGTTTTCGGGTATTTGCTTATAATGGAGTTTTAATTTCTTATTTTCTGTTATCTTTTTTTCATTCATTGAAAACGTTGTTTATCGGTTATTTAATTTGGTAAACATTTGTTTTTTTAAACTTAAGAGCTGATATGGGATAATTTTTATGAAGTTGATATATACAAAGTCAAAATATTTTACTTATTCACTCCTTAAACAATGATTTTATTTCATTTTAACACAGAACCTTTGGTATTCATATTTTTAACATATTTTAGAATTTATTTTTGCAATGCAAAATATTAAAATTAATTATAAAACCATTATCACACACCGCTTATCGTGTTTTTGGGAATTATTTGTTCAGACTTTTTCGCCTTTCGATCCGCTTAACTGTGTGGAGTTCACTGCTCGACCATTAGAAGCTTATTGCGCGAACTGAGACGAAAGCCAGGTCGGAGTGGGAATCTCGGTCTGCGACGGCGACGACTACTACCACATTATGCAAATGGCGCGGCGATAAGCAGAGCGAGCGAAAAGCATTCAAAAAATACAAATAAAACCGGTAAGAGGCAGACAGACGCAATACCCACCTGTAAGCCGGGGTAATGTCTTGAATGGGTTTGAGCCATAGGCTAGAGCTCGGCAAACTAAAGCGGTATCATGATCAGGAATCCCCTCGAATTTGTAAAATGCTTTCTAAATATTTTAACATAGATTCAATGCTAATTCTGATTCTGATTCTAATTCTGATGTAATTTTCCGCATGTTTAATGCGAATTAATTAAACTTTACAATTTTACAGATAGTTAACAAGTTATAACTAAAGCTCAGTATGCATATTATAGTTTTCTAATGTATTGATGGAAAAGCTTGGGAACTCAAGGTTACTTAATCTACATATTTTTTATAATAAGATCTATTTCAAAGTAGATTTCCGTAACTGTATAATACATCTCCTGAATATGAAGTTGGGAATTATATATTTCAAAGTAGATTTCCGTAACTGTATAATACATCTCCTGAATATGAAGTTGGGAATTATAAGAGAATTGTTTTAACAAGTGATTTCCTAAGCTCAGTATATATGGTAGTTAATAGTTTTTTTTATTTCTTGACGAAATTGTTTAGGAAGTCTAGGTTCTTAAAAAACCTTTCCTTCTGCCTAACCTTAAAATACATCTCCTAAAAAACAAGTTGGGAATTATAAGAGCATTTGTTAAACAAGTGATGTCAAAGACTCATGCTCAGATTATAATTTTTTTTTAATTCTTGATGAAATAATTTAAACTTATTGTCCTAAAGCACATTTCTTTCTTCCTAACCTTAGGATACATACATACATATGCCAAATAACCAGTTGGGAATTATAAGAGAAGTCAATTTGGTTCTACCTATCTGCTATAGACCCACTATTTAATTCTCTTTTAAGTTCTCAATTTCCAATGATTTATTTTAAAATATGAATCAAATACTATGACTTCGAACCCTTATCCTTAAGGAGTACTCACCGATCGCCGAGCTTGCCCTTGTGCCGGCGGATGTGACGCCGGTTGAAGCTGTTCGTGCACGAGGTGGACGTAGGCCGCGACGAAGGATAAGGACACGGATGGTGGCCCCCGAAGCTGTGCAGCTGCAGGGACGCCTTGAGATTGGCCGGCGCTGTGGCCGAGGCCTGGTGTGGATAGTGATACGGATACGAGTACGGATGCGGATATGGCACCCCGGCACTGGCTACCGTGATGGTGGACTCGCCGACCGGCTCGTGACCCTCGTTGGCCTCCGAGGAGCCCTCCTGCTGCGACCCGTTGCTGGACGAGTGATGGGTGTAGTCCGTGGGGGCGCTCAGCTGGCGATTGAACTCGGCCTTGCGGCGCGTGATGTCCGTGAGGCAGTACTTGTTCAGATGCCCGTTGCTGCTCACCGAGCTCTTGGGCGAGACGGCCGCTGCTGTGTAGTGCGTGTGTCCTGCTCCTGATCCTGCTCCTGGTCCTGATCCTGATCCAGTGCCGTGGCCGTGTGCGTGGGCATGCAGCTTGTGGCATGAGTTGCTGCTGGCGCTGAGCAGGTTGCAGTTCTTGCTGCCGCTAGCCGAGCTGCTGCTGCTGGTGATCTTGGCCGCCAGCGAGTGCGGCACTTGCGGCGGACTCTTGCCCGTCGCCGGAATGGTGTGGCTGCTCCCTCCGCTTCCACTCTCGCTCCTCACCGACGCCCGATGGCCGCCGGTTGGCAATGTCTTGGTCTTGCCCTTGAGCGATCCGTTTAGCAGCAACTGTTGCTGGCGGGCAGCGACCGCCGATAAGGCTGGCAACTGTTGCTGCTGCTGCTGCTGGAGCTGGGAGCGCGTACAGGTGGAAGATGAGCTGGCTGGGGCCGAGGAGGCCTGCTGCGGATTGGGCGTAGAGCTGGAGCTGGCCACCTGCGGCTGCAGTGAGTGCTTCTTCTCCACCAGATACAAGTTCAGGTACTTGTCCCCCGGATGCAGCGAGTTGTCCGACACCGCGTTCGACTTGGAGATGATCTGGCCCTTCTTCTTCGCCGTGCGCGTCTTCAGGGAGAGATTGCGCAGCTTCTTGGACTGCTCCTTGATCTTGTTGGTGCGCAGGAACGAGGGACTGTTGGCGATGCACTTGAAGATGTACGTCTCGTTCACCAGCTGCTGCTTGTCGCTGCCACTGTAGTCGTACTCGCTGTTCAGGTTGAGGTTCAGGTTGGTCAGATGTCGTCGCTCTCGCTCTCGCTCCCTGTCTCTGTCCCGATCTCGATCTCGATCCCTGTCCCTTTCCGGATCCGGCTCTGGATCTGGGTCTGGATGGGCCAACTGCTGATCACTGTAGTGGCTCTTGAGCAGCGACCCAGCTGCTCCTTCTGACGACGCCGCCGCCGCTGCACTCAAGCTGCGCGAGTACTCGTGACAGGCATCGTAGAGCGCCGACTGGCCGCCAGTGCTGCTCACGCTTTGGGTGCCACAGCTCACCGGACTGTGACTGCTGTGGTCGAGGATACGCAGGCCGCTCCTGCTGTCGCTGGAGTTCTGCTTGGAGATGCCACTGGTGGATAGCCGGCTGCTGCTGCTCCTCTGCCGCTGACCCTGTTGCTGCTGTTGCTGGAGTAGATGCTGTTGCTGTTGCTGGGAGGAGGACCTGTGATGGTCATCGCCCGAAGCCCGCAGCAGCGAGACACTGTCCGGCGCCGCCGCTGAAGATGATGATGCCGCCGGCTGCCCGTTGCTGAGACTCACCAGAGACTGGCGCACCAAGTGCTGGTGCGAGTGCGAGTGTCGCTGCTGATGGTACGGCTGCTGATGCTGCTGCTGCTGATGCTGGCCGCTGCTGCTGCTGCTGTCCGGGCACAAGTTGTCGCGGCTGGCACTGCTGGCGGAATCGAATCATCCAAGCCAAGGAGGAGGTGGAAAGAAAGAGGAGACTTCAATGAGTACGGGCACGGTAATGGCCAGCGGCGCTGGCAAGCACTCAAATTTATCTATTTCAAATTGGCAAGCAAGCTGTGGCGGGCAGAGAAGGTCCAGGGGGATCGGATCACAGAGGGTGCCACGCTAAAGTGAGCAGGAAACATGGCTTGGTGTGTGCGAGAGTGTGTGCGAGTGTGCCAGTGTGGAAAACCGCGAGACAAACAAAGAAAATTCTTAATTATAAATATTGATTGTGCAACACATGTGAGGAGAGGAGAGGTGAAGGTGACAGTGGTGCTGGAGTAGTATCGCATTCCCAACGTCTATGTGAGTTCATCATCAAACAGGGGACACTCGATGAGGGTGACATGCCAAGAACCTAATACTAAAAGGTTCTATAAAGTCTTAACTTGAATATAAATGTATATTCTGGGGACTACAGGAACTTTTTTTCCTTAAAGGAAAGCAAGTTTTTAGCACTTATTAAACTCTCTAAAATTATTGAAAATATTTTAAAACAGCAGATAAAAGTCAGCACCTTTTAATTTCTTTTAAATTTAAATTTAATTTACGTTTCAGGAAGCTCAAAACATACTTTATTTCCGCATATCCCCCTTAACGAGTGCCCACTGTAACCGCCATGTGTGATACAATTTATAGGAGACATCTATATACAATGGTTGACATGCTCATCTGGTTTCTGATCGCGCGAAAAATTCAACTAAATTAATGTACGGCGGCACGCAGGCCAAGCACTGATAGAGCCACACACAGATACAGATACGGCTACACAAGCGCTAACAAATAGATACACGAAGATACAGCCCACAGATAGGGACTCCGATACAGATACGGGTCGATATGGGAGTATTTCTCAGAGACAGATATATGGCTGGCAACGCGTGCCGAATCGTACTGAACAACCCAACGGCGGAAGTGCCCTAAATCAAATGGCCAAATGGCCAGAGATAAGATAAAACTGCGACATTATGCAAGGCAGCGGGGGGAGTGAGCCGGAACAGAAGCTGCTTATGGAGTATTTACAGATGATATATGATTAGTACACACAACACAACAAATTTGGATTAAAAGGTCAAGGCCACAAGAGCTAATTTAGGTTATTTTTTGAAAGATCAACTTTCTGGGATCTTCTTGATCTTGAAAATATATTTTTGAATCTTCTGTATATAAATATTATATTTAATTCAATTACCAAATTTTTTAAATATTTGATTTAATATTTTCCTTTACTTTAATTCGATTTAATTTAAAAATAAATCTTTAGAATTATTTTATTTATTAATAAGGATAGCTGGTATAAATTTATTCAATCTATAAAATATTTTATGTTATTCATTCATTTAATTCGTTCTTATATACAAATTAAGCTTTTAAATTTATTTTTAATTTACAGATATAGCGTTTTACCCCTAAAAGGTGTTCTAGATGATAGAGAATTTTGAATGGAATATTTAACAAAATAATACAAATATATAATATATTACTTTCTTTAAGCCTTAAAGGTTTTGAGTCATTTCTGGCCCTGTAAAAGCTGAAAAAGCAAGACAGAACTGCTCACATTAAGGCAGACTCACAGCTTTCCGGCCTCTCATTTTATTTATTTATTATTCCCTTAAATTCAACTTTATTATTATATTAAAACACACCCAAAATTCTTGAAATAAATAAATATTTCTTTAAATGGAAAAATTCTATAAATTTCCCACAATTACAGACTTTAATTTTTCCCCGTGTACGCTTTGGCCCATAGTGTGTGTGCCTTGGGCAATCAATGCGTTGAAACGTGAGGCAAACTATTGTTGACATAGCCGACGAGGGGCTGGCGGGGAATAGGGGCAGAGCCAGAACAAAGGGAAAACAATTGGAGCCCTATTCTCGGCGTGCGTGCATCGAGCTTTTCCGATTCCAATACCAAATCCCCAGTTGAGTGCGAAAATTGGGGCGGGAATGCGGGAAAGTGGCAGTAGCAGCAGAGCAAACAGCATTTTCCCAGAGCCGGAATCGATGCAAATCAATTTCGGTCAATTAGGCAGCTCCCAGCTCCCAGCTCCAGCTCCAGCTCACGCTAACGCTAACGCCAGGGGCGCAATTATCTGAAATTTCGTTTCGAATTTGAATAGGATTTCGGGGGAATCGCGGTGTGGGGGACCGGAATCGGATGCGAATCGGCGGCACTTGTGCAAATACAAGTAAATATGTCAAATATTTGCACGCTAATGCTCAGCCGATGAGTGTGCACTTCACAGATACAAATACATATCTAACTACGCTGCCCCGGAGCACACGAGATACAATCACATCCGCTCTGGCGAAGTGGCGGCCTCTTGGAAATCTCGGACCTAATCTGGCCGAAAGTCAATTCCGAGGAGGCGCAATGGCAAATCAAAGGGAAAGCATCGGGGAAGAGGGAATGGGAATGGGAATTCCAGCTCTCGGGGGTTCCTATCTGATGGCTTTTTCATCTCGGGCCTCGAGTGTTTGCCACCTGTCAAGTGCTGCAGTCAAAAGTTGGCCTTGCCGAGAAACGGGTCCCGGTCTTGGGTCCAGTTTTCGGGTCTGGCTTGGGTTCGGGAATGGGGGAAACTAATAAGACGACAGCCTGGCCGGCACTGGGAAAAATTTTATAGAGAAAGCTTTCTTAGCTTTTAAACAATTTAATAAATTCAAGTTAAATATTAATTTACAACCCATAAAACATTTACAAAAGCCTATCCCTGCTCGTAGCTTAGTAATTTATTAAGGTAGCAATATATTATTAAGTTCTGATAGCCAATCTAGTAATAATTTATTACTTGTGCTATTTTGTCAGCCTATAGTTCTGTTAAGCCAATCAATAACTTATCTACTATATTACTTAGTTGTGATAGTCAATAGGTCAGTTATACCATAAATAATGGTTTATTACACTAAAAATGTATTAATATTACATTTAAATATAACTCTTTTATGAATCTTTGAGAATATTCAGCTTAAACAGTATTTTAATTTTTATATAAATTAATTATAGTTCTAATAATGAATTCAAGAAGGAAATTTTCACTTTTTAAGCTTAATAAAACATTATTATTGGGTTTAATATGCCTTAAAAACACGAATTTTAATCATGGGAAAATATAAAATAAATATTGATATACAGACTTCCGATTATTTAAAATATATCTGGCTTTTTAGAGGTCGCTATATTATGTGCTTGTAACTACCTGAGAATATTTTATGAGATTCCATTTCTTTCATTTCGAATAAACAACTCAACGATTAATTATAATTACCTATAAATTAAATTTACTATTAGATATAACTAATATAATTTCCCTTCTCAGCATAAATATTCTATGATATTTCTTAACGACTTCCAGATAAATTTTAATAATCACAATTTTGTATAATAATTAATTTCCCTTGAAAAATAAACTTGTTGCCAAGCCACATTTTAATAGTCACAAGCCGGCAATGATATTTTCTTCCAGTGCGACTTTATTTGCTGTAAAGCCCCTGTCCCAATGTCAACTTTTGGCGCAGTGGAGTGGCCCTCCGGCCAGGGGATTAGCCGTGTCGAGTGCAGCCCATCCTCGACAGCACGGGATTGACGGCGGCGGCCAAACGAGTCTGGCGGAGAGCAGGTTTCCGCCATCGAGATGTCGCTATGTTACTCCCTGCCCCCAAAATCCTCGCCCCGCGAACGCGACACAATATGCCTCAATTAATAATTCAAAAGCCAATTGAAGGCATTAAGCGTAAATTCGTAAGGCGTACGTAATTGAGTCGCGCTGCTGCCTGCCGGCCTGCATTCCACTTCGTTCATCGATATTAAATCAAGTGCAGCTGTGTGAGCCCCCGAAATGGGGAATCCACAACTGTATTTACATCCGAAATGCATCTCTTAATGGAGACGTGAATGTGCCACTCAAATAGCTGCGCTCTAATTTCCCTGAACCCGATTTAATGTGGAATATTTCCTTAGTGGTCTTGAACTTTGGAGCGACCGCTTCAACTATTTTTATTCGTTCTATATACTATTTGCTCGAATATTTTGGAAATTGTTCAATGCATTTAATGGCATTTAATGGCCCATGAATTGAAAGCTCCTGCCAGCGAAAATCAAACGCAAAATTGCCAAACATGCTACTCGATCGATACACACACAGCTGCCGCTGTAAACAAATTACGAAAATTTCCATTTTTAAATCCAGAAATGTTTACAAATGCGCCAATCAACAAAGTCCGGCAAGTTTATTTGAACAAATATATATTTACAATTTGTTCTCTGTTCAAAAGTGAATCAGAAAACGGAAGGCAATATAAATTACATAAAAAAATAATTACGACTTCTTTTATCTAATTTCAAGGTCTATTGAAAAGACTTGAAAAATGTTTGGCGGAAATACAATTTAAGATTGTGTGTGTTTTTCAAGTTATTTTTATTTTGGCGAAAATTTTTTTTAATAAAAATATTAAATAATTATTTTAAATTCTTATAAACACAAACTGGACTTTTCAAAGCCCATATTTAAATTATTTTTTAAGGTTTTTATTGTAAATTTCTATTAAAAATTTATTTTCAAATTCTTTTAATACTTTTTATTACTTTCAAAAGGTTTTAAAATAATTTACATGTTAAATATTCGAGTAATAAAGTGTAATTTTTAAGATATATCTCCCTCAGACTCGTATTTCAAGTCAAACAATTCCCTAATAAATTTTAATGTACAGATAACAAACAATGGCTAAGGCTGACAATCAGAACGGGGTCCGCAACGACCTTGCCGAACCGAAAAACTCCGGTTCTGGCCCATCTTAGGTTGTCGCAATAGCACCCAGAGAGGGGTTTCGAACGGGTCATCCCGTGTCGTTAATATGGAAATGCCATTTTAAGTACACATCGCCGGGCACGGGCACAGTAATTAAATTGTGGCTTCAAAAGATTTCCGGCTGGACAGGCGAATAATAATCAACTGGCAGCTTGGCGGTGGCTCAACTATAAATAACGCGATTTTCGGCTAACCAGAAATCAGCCGAAATTATCCATTAATTATAACGACAGCGGAGCAATTAATAAATCAGGCAGAGAGAGAGACAGGGAACGGAGCAAACAAAGAAATGCTACATCACTTGTGGCATGCCAATTGTGTAAATGATTTCAGATTCGAATTGTGTGATATATATACTGGGGGAGAATCAACAGGGTTAACATCTAAAAGGGTTAAGTTAAGCTAAAGATCTAAAGGGAAAAGTCATTAAAGCGAGATGCATTCGAAACTTGGCAAAGTGCAGCCGAGTTAATGGGCTAACTCTTTACTTTCGCAGTAGTTGGGGTGGGTTGGGGGTTTGAATTCTTAATAGCTAGCAGAAATAGCAGTTATAGCAGTAATAGCGTTAATAGCATTAAAACGTGTATTGCTTAGTGTTTTTTCTTTCAGTGTTGCAGTAACAGTTGGTATTGTATTAGTTTTAGTAGCAGAGAAGTACCATACAGAATCAAGCTACGATCTATATAAAGAATATATGTATTAGAGAGAGAGAGGCAGAGACACTGAGAGACAAAAAGAGAGATAGAGAGAGAAAGTAAGGGGATATTCGGAACTTTTTGGGCGGCGGTACCTTCGCTGATGTTGGCTACAAATCGATCCTCAGCAATATGACTTGCAAAATTTGCAGTATTCAGTTTCGATTTCGGTTTCGGGTTGTTTGGTTTTTCTGGTTTTTGGTTCGGTTTTTTTTTTTTTGTTTTGGTTAGTTCTTACTTTCTGTTTTTTCAACGTTTTTCTGTACTTTTAAGCAAAGTTTTCTGCAAAACAACAACAACAAGGACACGAAATAAATCCAAGTTAGTCACGTGACAAGAAATTAAATGCCAAACAAAACAGAAAAAAACAAAAACTCAACGAAAAGGAAACGAAACTGAAAACTAACAAACTGAGCGGGAAATAACTTAAATGAGATTCTTTCGGGGGATAAGAAATTAAATTAACTGCACAAAGCACACCGACACGAGAGAGTCGAGTCCTGCCCCATGTGTGTGTGTGTAAGTGTTCCTGTGTGTGTGTTGCTGTCGAGTGTATGGAAATCTGGAACTAGAAACTAGCTCAATTGGAAACATCGGGCTTCCGTTTCTACACAAAAGAAAAGAGCAGCTTATCGGGGGCCCTCTGCTTCACTCACTCACTCACTCACTGTCGCCGTCTCTGTCTGTTTGTATGGTTGTGTATGTGTGTGTGTGTGTGTTGGTGAATCATCTATGTATGTGGGTGGCAACAATACAGTTAGTCGGCAAGCGCTTATCGATACATACAAACACACAGGCACACTCACACACAAAGCGAATGCAAGCCGAAATTCGGTCAGTGGTTTAATCATTGAAGTAAAAGCGAAAGCTTCCGCTCACCCACACAGCCGTGCCGCCACTCACACATGTCCAGTGGCGCCCGAATGTATGCAATGCAGCGTGCTATTGCACTTAAAGTACTTTGACACTATTCTGAAGCGAGGCGGCGGCAGCGGCGATTCATTGTGTGCGCGTGATTGTCCGCTTGCATGGGTGTATCGGTATTGGTGCGGCCATTGTTCGGCGGCGGCCTGGCTTGACTTTTAATCTAGTTTCTAGTTTCGTAATTGCATTGACTGGAGTGACGGATGACCTAAGGCGGCGGCGGAAATCAGTTCACAGCAGGACCAAAATGGCAAGCACTTGCCGTCGCCCCGCTCTTTTTCACTCACTCGCACGCACACACACTCGGATGAACGTGAACAGTAACAACAACAACAGCAATTGCGGCAGCAGCAACAACATCAACAACAATAACAGGGTAACTCAAGAGACGAAAAGAGAACGGAACAGAGACATCGAACAAAACGTAATCGAACGAACGGAACGAAACAAAAGGAACAACACAATAAAACGGGATCACTGGGGTGGACCTCAGTTGTATTGTAATATTTTTGGGGTGTCTTAACAGCTTTTATTTTATTTCTTTTATTTTATTATAAAAATAAAGTCAACATGGCGTATGCTTAATTTTTTATGAACAGCATATTACGCATACGCACTGTTGGTTTCGTATTACATTTCTTGTTTCTTTAATATCGTTTTAGTGTTTTTTTAATCAATTAAAAATCTTTAAAATATTTTCGTTCAATTTTTAAATAAAAGCTAGCTTTTTTCACTGATTAATTACGCATACGCACTCTTGTTTTCCAAAAAAATATCCTTAATATCCTTTCACAGATTTTTTTAAATACAAATTTTCCAATTTCAATTATTTAAAAATATTCTTGTTTAATTTTAAAATAAAATGTAGCTTCCTTAACTCTAACTTTCGGAAATTAAACAAGAATTCACTTTAGTAAGGTTACATTTCTTTAAAGAAAAACTCTGTTATACTAAGCTTAACACATATTGTGAGTAATCAAAAAAATATATTTTATAAAACCCATACAAAAATTAACATTAAAATAAAATGTTTTCAATAATATGAACTGTTAGAAAGCTGTTGAAAGTTAAACATCTCTTTAATTACTCAGATTATTCATACCTAACCTTTGAATATATTTGTAAAACTTAAAAAAATAAATTCCAAGTGTTTCTTAGTATACTTAAGTAGGTCCACCCCAAGTGAGCACATTGAAAATGAAACAGAAATACATTCATCTCAAAAACTGTACAAAGCGGTGTGAAAGATCGATGGTCCAAGTGCTTAGTATGCGAGAGACCCAGCAAGGATCGTCGGGACATATGCTTGGCTCCCTCACACACTCACAAACACACAACTGGTGTGGACTCTGTCTAACACACCCCGTACTCAACGTACATCGTGCACAACAACAGTACAAAGACAGACAGAATGGAAAGTGAGTATTGGTGTCGCATACCGTTGATCGTTGGTAAAGGTTCCGAAGGCTCCAGGACCGCTGACTCGGCGCTGAGTGTGTTTAACGTGCATTTTCTTGAACCCACGACGCCGACGCTGCTGTCACGTCACCACCTGGTCTCGAACTGGAACCACATCGAACCACTCGCGCCACCTTCGTTAACGTAACGTAACGCAACGTAACGTTGTTGTTGTTGTAGGGTTGTTGGGTTGTTGTTTCGAGGATATTTTAGTTAGTGCTTTCTTTTTATGGTGTGTTGCTATTGCTATTGCCGCCGGATTGGCCCCGCCGCGTTGCCCCTTGCTGCAATTCTTGGCCTTGTCATGGGCATGGCGACCGTCCTGGCGTTTGTGTGTGTGTTTTTAGAGGTGTGCGGGTGTGGGTGCAACTTCCGCTTCGATTTTTGGCATTAACTAATACACACGCACACGGACACGTAAACAAGAATGAATTGCTTTTCGTTGTGTGTTAGTTAGTCTCCGTCTCCGGCTGTCTCACTCGCACGGGCTGCTGCTCCTCGCTCTCATCCGTGTTGTGTGGGTTTCAGGTTAGGTTAGGTTCTCGATTCGACTTTTTTTGGTGGGTTCTTAGGTGTTTGGTTGGTTGAGTAATAACGTAGGTCGGTCGGTCGGGGAGGGAGGGGCGAAGGGTGTCTTCTAAAAGGTAGGTAGCCTCTAAACTAGTCAACAGCACTGCTTGTATTGCTTATAATTCTTCACTTTTCGTTTCGTTATGCGTTCGTTCGTTTTGAGGTTATGTGACTCTGTTATCTGTTTATTTTTTTAGTTGCGTGTATAATAATACCATATGTTACTATTTATAGTTTAGCTATCGTCTTTAGTTTAGTTTACAGCGCTCTATTCGGGGTTATTCGTTTGTACTCTGGATTATAAATGTCCTCTATCCTCTACGGTATAGTTATTGTTATTATTCGGTTGGTTTTGGTGGTGTACAGATGCGAATGGTGGGGCCTGGAACTGGAACTGGAACTGGTATCTGGAGCTGGAAGTGGGGTGGGCAGGATCTCGGGATCCGAGTCTGGATCGTTGAATTATTTATCACAAAAACCAACTAGCTGCGGGCTTGCGTTGGATGATGATGATGACAGCTCCGTTTCCTTTCCTCTCGTCCTTCCTTTTCTTCCTTCTCCTTGGATCCCTTCTATCCACCTGCTTAAGTTAATGTTTGGTCATGAAAGTTTAACGAACGCACCGCGTTTTGGCGTTTGCGGGTCGCCTGCTGTCTGCTTTTTACTTTAGTGAATTTTGTGGCGAATGGAAGCGACGCGAGTTAAGGCGGAGAGTTACGTCAAGGCAGCGCGCAACACGGGAAACCCAAAGCAGGCAGGTAGCTCCTCTCAGTTTCGTCCTGTACGTGTGTACATATATCCTGGTATCCTTGTATCCTTGTATCTTGTGTATCTGTATGTATATTACTGGGCACGAGCCACACGCGAAGGAGCAAAGGACCCGGACCCGGGATTCCGTGAGGCGACGTCCTTCGCCACCCAATTAATGCATTAATCGACCCTCGTTACTTATTCAGATGCAATTTCCAAAGGCCTAGGCCGAGGGTCGAGGGACTGGGCTTGAGTTCGGGTCTGAGTTTGAGTTCGAGTCGAGTTCTTTAGCTTTAGCGGCATTATAAAAATAAATCCATATAGGTAGATATACAGACTGGCGTTTATCTATGTTCGCTACAGGCTAGGTATCTTGTATATATCTTTGTATATATATATATATATATTGTATATAGAGAGGCAACTACTTGGTAGTTTTTAGTTAGTCGTTAAGTGCGTTTATGTTGCGATTATTTGATTTTGCTGTCCTACGGGCGTTCTGTCTCTCTACAAACTACGAGGTTAGTTCCATTACACTATCTCTATATCCTGGGGCTGTAACGGGATCGGATCATCCAGGGATCCAGCGGTGAAACGAACGGCAACGAACTACGGTTGTCTATGTGGTTAGCGTTTATCGTTAATCGTTTATCGTTTATCTAATAGCACTTTCGTATATAGCGAGTGTCCTTTGTGTATATTTTTAAAAGTAATTCTATTCTTGGATTTGGTTTTATCTTCGATTTTGTTCGTTTATTTGTTTGCTTTTTGGGTTATGCTTTTGCTTTTAAGATTTGCTCAATTTCATTGCTGCAGGTACTTTGGTTTTGGTTGCTATCATTACATTCTATTTTTGGTTATCGCGTGTCCTTTATTTTTAGGCGTTTCCAAGGGCCTCGCTGCGACTTGCTTGCTGCTGGTCGACTTGCTGCTTGCTGCTGCTGGCGCGTTGATTAAATAATTCTGCACTTTGCGTCGATTTTTCGTGTGTGCTTGCGCTCTTGTCCTTGTTATCTTTGTTATTTCCGCTTTAGCTTTATTTGTTCTCTGCTTACTTGGTGTTGTTATCTTTACTTTTAGCAAGTCCTTCTATTTGATTATGTAATTATGCTTGGTTTCTTATTGGATATTGAACTGTACGTGTGTCCTAGGGCGCTCTGTACGTGTCTGTGTGTGCGATAGTGTTGGTGTGTTACATGCGATTTTTTCAGCTGCTGCGGCTGTTTGTGGTGGTTTCGTGGGTTGCGATAGACGTAAGTGGTTCGTCATCAACATTTTTCGCACATACATACACGATTCACGGGCGCCACACGGTGTGTGTGTGTGTGTGTGTGTGTATCAGGGAGTGTGCGTGTGTGTCCTATGTCCTGTCTAGGTGAAATTTATTGAATGAAACGTCAAGCGATTTGACGAATTTTAAACAAATTATTTATAACACAGAGACACACGCACAGGCATACAACGCACACGCGAGAGACACACGCACACTACACAGCAACACAACAGTCGTGGCACGAAAAACGGCACTCAGGGCACAGTGGGTGGAATAGCGGAGGAGGAGCAGAAGAAGAAGAAACAAGGTGGAGGAGGATGAAAGTGGGAGGAAGTGCACACGTTAAATCAATGCTTCTTTTGACCTCTATTACATATTTCGCTCGTCTTTCGCTTCCTCCTTCCTCGCTTCTCGCTCTTCCTCGCTCCTTGCTCCTCGCTCCTCGCTTCTCTCTTCCTCTTCGAACTCCTCTTCCCACGGCTACCTGAAACTTTTTTCAACGCCCGTGTTACGGCACATTTAATACGCTTTCATATCAGATACACAGTCACTTCGTTACTTTTCTCTTCCGATTTCGATTTCAACTGTGTGGGGTTTTCTATTCGAATTTATTGTGGCTGCTGTGTCGCGCTGGGCTCCTTTCGTTTAATTGCTGTTTAACTGTTTATCACAATGCTGCTTTATTTTTTTTAATTCGGTTAACTCTCAACGAGCAGCGCACTTAAACTTGCTATTGAAATCTCTTCTTTATGTAACGAACGGAATAACGGCACACACTCGCTGCTGCTGCTACTGCTGCTGCTGCTGCTGCGACACGAACGAACTCAGCGCGACAAGTGAAACTTCGCTTTCCGATTCGCATGGCACTGACGTGCGCCGTGAACGGAGCCGAGCCTGCGAGCCTTCGAGCCTGCGAGATTCGCTGAAAATCGATAAGGACAGGCAAAGTCGCCTGCCAAAATGTTGGGGGCGGGGAAAGGCCGTGGCAAAGGCGAACGGCACAAAAGCACATTCTTTTGCGGCCAAAGTGAAACCGAGAGCGTGTGGGTGGCGCGCGGCAGTGAAAGTGCACATGTCCTGAGTGTCTCGTGTCCCGCGGCACACTAAAGGTACTTAAAAGTGGCGTGGTTTCGGCTTTTTACATTTATATTAAGTCGGGAAATGTCTGAAATAGAAAGGAATAGGGAAAATATAGATTATAGATTATGAAAATATACATAGATTATAGGGATCTTGCAAGTAATTCTATGAATAAAATAAAAAATAATATGCAAAAACATTAAGCTTGTGCGTAATTAGTGAAAAATTAGTTGTATGTTCTCGCCGGTTTTGTTTTCGTCTTTCTTTTATACTCGTTGCTGATCCTTACCTTTTTATTCTGTATGATTCTCTTCTTGTCACCTTGTTCTCGTTATTAACTTTCTCCTTGTCACGTCGCTTCCTTGTTATGTCGCTAATATAGGTATTCAGTTAAAGATGAATATTAATTAATAAATTATTAATTATAAAAAAAATTTACATGTTTCTTTAGATTGGTTTTTCACAAGCTCTTTTTCGATGGAATTAATTCGTAACCAAAAACCTAAAACATCGATACAAAATGGGATTCCCAATGGAAACACGTGTCGTATGAGTAATATCTACAAAAACCGCCCCAAACGCATTCAAATTACACTTTTTAAAATGAAAATCATAAACCTAATTCATTTCACAACGAATCCTACAATATCAGATTCTATTCATGTTACATTCACTAAAAAAACACAATGGAAACTAAAAGGTTTAAAAACTTCGCATAACCAAAAAGCAAAGCATACTTTTAGGAGCCCCAAAAACTACAGGCATGCCAAGAATTCAAGCCGCCACTGTAATTCCTCGCATGCCTTTTCGGCCAAGAGCGCGAGTGCGCATTTGCCAGGCTCTCAGCTCTCAGCCGATTTCGCTTAACTGCTCCCGGCTGCACAAACAGCAGAAACCGAGGCCAAAATGGAGAATGAATCGGCGGAGCCGATGAGCAGCCTCGGGATTACACAGCAGCCTTTGTGTTGTCGCCCTGAATGAAAGTCCGCCAGCCTGGGCGGCCATCAGCCATCAGCTGGGCACCAACGCTTTCTCAATTGCGCTGCCCACGCGAGGCGGCGTCCAACCAAGTAAACAAATACATGTGCGCACGGCTGTGATAATAGGGCCGTCGCGCACATGTTTCAGCTGTAATGTAAGCGTGTCTTTACAGTAGGGCATGGCCACAGACGCTCAGAAAATATAAAAATAAATCATTGGCTATGTTCGGTTCAATTTGATCTTATTTAAAATTGTAATTTTATCACATTAATTCGAACTTGAAACGATTAACGAATATCAGAATTTATAAAATGTATCTCAAGTTCGAAAATAACAAGTATTCTTAAGGTAAGATCAGATTGACCTTAGTTTTAACACGCTGCTCTGCCCCTTTTACTATTTACAAGCGGGCAACAAATACAACTAATATTGCAAGCAAAAGGCAGTGAGGTAGACTGCTGGCTGTTAGGGAAACTCCCCCTCCTCTGACCTGAAAGTTGCCAAAAAAGAAGGTGCGCGCCAGCTTGAGGGAAGGCAATTGCTGGCACTGACCGGAGAACCACTTCCGGGTGTTCCCGTCGCTATCGCGAGACACTATACAGATCTCAGCACCGCGCAGCTTCTCCTCGCCCAGCGCCTGGAGTTCTGCGATGGCAATCTGGGCAGTGCGGTTGTTGTAGGCATAGTCCGACTGATACAGCACCTCGTTGCTGGTGCTCCTGATGTAAACATTGAAGTCGGCCACGTCAGCGGTGCCGGAAACGTACCAACTAAGGGTCAGTTGGCCAGATTTGCTCCTGAAGGGATTACAAAATATAATGAATTAAATATTTAATATACTGATTCGATTTCCCCTTACGCTTGAACTTCACGGAACCGGACATCGGTGAGCTGCTCATAGTCTAGGCCCGAATACATCTCCCGCTCGTCCTCGGCGCAGTGCAGGTACTCATCCTCTAGAACGAGCAGCTGCTTGTCCTTGATCAAGGCCGGAGTGCCGCAATAAATGCCCTGCAAATCCTCACTTGGCAACGTTTGCTGCAGCATAAAGTACTTCAGGGGTCGCGTGTTACAGCCGCAGTGCAGGGGATTCCCGGCCAGAAGCACCTGGCTACCATTCCGCATTTTGCGCACTATCGAGGGCGGAAAGTGCTCCAAACTGTTGTGGGTCAGATCCACATATGTCAGGGTGCTGACCTTCACCAGATTGTCAAAGGGCAGATGATAGATTTGGTTGTGCGACAGATCCAGGCTGCTCAGGTTCTGCGGCAGATCAAAGATGTGCTCCTCGGAGGCCAGATTCGCCAGCTCATTGTGTGACATGTCCAGCTTTTGGAGCGAAGTAAAGTTGGAGAGAACTCCCCGTCTCAGGTCGTTGATCTGGTTGTGGGACACATCCAAGGTAAACAGTTTCTTTGTGCCAAAGGTGATGTCGTAGGTCAGAACGGGCATTTGATTATAGCTCAAGTTTAGATGCCTCAGGTTATAGGGAATGTACTGATGGGAGGGAAAGGTCTTTTTGGTCACAAAGCTGATGCGATTGTGGCTCAAGTCCAAGGTTTCCAAACTCAGTAAGTCATCTAGAACGCCGTTGGTCTTGTTGTCCAACTTGGTGAGCAAATTCTGCGACAGATCGAGAGTACGCAGCGAGGGCAGGCCAATAAATATGTCATTCTGCAGCTGTTGGATGCCGTTGGACGACAAGTTCAGTGTGAGCAACTGCAGCAGGCCCTCGAAGGCTCGTTTGCTGGGGATTACAAGGACATTTAAAGAGAAATTAGATTTTTAAGTGGAATATAACAATTTACCTGATGTCCTTGACTTGATTGCCATGCAGATTCAGCTCAAACAACACGGGCAGCTTGCCAAAGGCACTGCGCTCTAGGCTAGATATATTATTGTGCTGAAATACATAAATAATTATATTTATCTTTATGAAAATCCCAAGAACTTTACTCACCTCCAAGTACAAGTACTGCAACGTTGACATGACAGCCACCGCCTCTAAGGGCGGCTGACTGATCCCATTATTTTGCAGTTTCAAACGCTGCACCACCAACAAGCCCGTAAAGCTCTGCCCATTCAGACTGTCGCCCAACTGATTGTGACTCAGATCCAGGTAGATCAAAGCATTCATCACTGGCCAAGTGCCCGCTGGTATTTCACTCAGCAGATTATGGCTGAAATACAGCTCATTCAGGGAGATGGGCAGCTGGAAGAGCTTGTCCAATTGGTTGTTGTTCAAATACAGCTGCCGCAGACTGGTCAGCTTGGCCAGCGAGCCACGCACTACGTTAACCAGTTGGTTGTGACTCAAATCCATTTCCAAGAGAGTGGGCAAAGTGCCAAACGTAGAGGACTTGATCTCACGCATGCTATTGTAGCTCAAATCCAGGGAACGCAGCGAGAAGAGAGTTTGAAAAACTCCATTAAATATGCTGGAAATATTATTATGCGAAACGTCGATGGTATGGAGTTCGTAGAGCTTGGGAAAACAGTTTTTGGGTATCTCAGCGATGTTGTTGTGCGAGGCATTCAAGACCCGCAGACCCGACATATTCTGAAGGGGAACCTGCGCCAGATTAGTCAAGAAATTATAGCTCAGCTGGAAGGTGGAGGCAAAGGTGGTCTCATCGAAGCTGCGCCTTGAAAAGTTGGTCAAACGGTTGTGTGACAAGTCGAGAGTCGTGATGTTAACGCAGTTTTCAAAGGCCGCCGTTTCTATGAGCTCCAACGCATTGTGCGAAATGTTAATCACAGCCTGATAGATATCCTTAAAGGAGTTCTTCTCAATTTTGGTTATATTATTCTCCGCCAGATCAAGTAACTGCAATTAAACTAAATTACTCAGAGCCAATAAGATATTTATGTTATTTTCGAACTCACCTCCACGTAGTTCATTTGGGTAAACATCTGGAACTCCACTTTCTTCAGCTGATTTCGCGCCAAATCGATCGTGCCAATGCGAGCCACCGAGCCAAAGGTTCCCCGACCAATATCCGTAAGGGCATTGTCGCTGAGAAAGAGTCGCCGCAGGAAACGCATTCCCCGGAAGCTATTGGCATCCAATTTGCCAATATTATTATGCGACAAATGGAGCACTTTTAGCACCGAGTTCCGGGCAAAGGTGCCGCGACTCAGTTCATTCAGCGCATTGTGCGAGACATTGCACCAGCCGAGCTTTGTGAGATCGGATATATGCTGCGCCTCCAGCTTCTTGATCTTGTTGTGACTGATATCCAACACCTCCAGCTCCCTTAGGTTCTTGAATTGATTCCGCTTCAGATTCTCAAGCTGATTGCCATGCAAATCGAGGGTTTTGAGTTTCCTCAAGGGCTGGAAGGTCTCTACAGGAAGGTCATTGAGTGCTCCATTGGTCAGTCGCATGATGCCCAGACTATTGGTGATCTCTTGGCCAGCAAAGAGGTCCTTGGGCAGCTGCTCCAAGGCGTGGCCATCGATCACCAGTTGTGTGGTCTTGCCAAGAATCTATGGGGGTTTTTTGAGGGTATAATTAATTATGCTATTTTGATATTTATATTAAGTACTCACGCCAAATCCCAGCTGTCCCACATGACTTAGATTCGTGCGCAGCAGATGCAGCTGCTCCAAAGTGTTGTTAACGCCATAGAAAACATAATCCTCTATGGTGGCCACCGGAGTCTCCTCGATAATCAACAAACGTGCCTTGATATTGGCAAACAGAGGGCCATAGAGACGAGCTAATGAAAGATTTAGGTAAGTAAAGTTATAGAATTAATGTTTTAGAGTTTGGTTCTTACCAAAATGACCCCTGTAGATGGTCAACTCCTCGATGGGCAGCTCAAACGAGGCCAAGTTCTGGAGAGCCACAGACAGAGTGGCCAAATTGGCATTCTCACAGCGCACATAGAGACCACTGTCGCTGCCCTTTATGCATTCGCAGGGATACAAGGCCTTGGATCTATTAAAATATATTACTTAATAAGGAAATGTAGTTATTTTAGAAGCTGGAAACTCACTTTTTGGGGCACTTAAACTCGGGTTCGCCATAAACATATTCCGTACTGGCCACGGCCAATAATTGCAGCAGAACGAGACTGCGCAGGCGTAGCTGAATCATGTTTTTTTTTAGGTGTCGTCAGCGATCCAATTTAGCCCATGGCAAAAAATCAAGTTTGTTGCTGGAGTCTTTCGTGGCTTCTACTTATCTGCAACTGAAATTCCTTGATTATTGTACTTTCCGCTTCAATAGTTATCAATTTCCAAGCTGCGCTGTAATAAACATTGCAGTTCTGCGAACAAAGGTAAATATTTTCATGGTTTCCTCTACTCACTTTTACTTTTCTCTCTGCTGCTGGCGCAACAGGTTTTCGGTCGGTCCACTCTTTTGCTCTTTCTTGCTGTTGCTCTCTTTCAAAACTCCCGCTCAGGTGATTTCTGCTTGATTCGCTGACACCTCCAAGGTAATCATGATATAATAATCTGCACCTGAGCGTCTCCCTTGTTTATTAGTGATTGTTAACAAATTAATTTGTTATTTTAACCACTTTTTCCTGCTTCGGCGCGCATTTTTATCGATAGTTTCGCAGCGAGTTGGCAGCCCCGCGGAAAAGACGCGATAGTCCGCCGCCTATCGGTACGCCCGCACACGCGAATGCAACCCTGTTGTGACAGCTCGCTCGTTGTAAAAGCAAAATCCAGGCGCAAAAATAAATAAAAATTGCTGACGGTCCCTACAATTCCCGTTGTACATCCGCACAAGCAAAGGTAAGTGCATTCAGTGAGTTAATTAGGTGCGGTTACATGCACAGTCGAATTGCGCGGGAGGGCCTTACACTTTTTTGGCATTTTGCAATTGAAGTAAGTGGGCATTGTTCACGTTTCTAGCCTCGCCGACGGGGAGAAATACTGACTTCGCCCGTTTTGCCCGCCATCGCGGCAACAGCCAATCGCAGGCCGCGCTACTCATACAGGCCAGAAAATCCGTGTACATACACGTCTGCCTGCTACAGTATTCGTGCCCGGGGAGAACGCGAGTTACTCGCTGTATGCGGTGTTCATTATGTTTTTGTTGCGCGGCAAAAGTGCGTAAATTAGCGCGATTATCAAATTAATCGTTTCTCCCTCTCCAGTTCCAGAGAAAACAAAAAGATGAGCTACGCTGCTGATGTTTTGAACTCGGCCCACTTGGAGCTGCATGGCGGCGGTGACGCCGAGCTGCGTCGTCCCTTTGATCCCACGGCCCACGATCTGGATGCCTCTTTCCGCCTCACGCGGTTCGCCGACCTCAAGGGACGCGGCTGCAAGGTGCCGCAGGATGTGCTCTCCAAGCTCGTGTCCGCTCTGCAGCAGGACTACTCTGCCCAGGACCAGGAGCCGCAGTTTCTCAACGTGGCCATTCCCCGGATTGGCATTGGTTTGGATTGCTCCGTGATCCCGCTGCGACATGGCGGCCTCTGCTTGGTGCAGACCACTGATTTCTTCTATCCAATTGTCGACGATCCGTACATGATGGGCAAAATCGCCTGCGCTAACGTGCTGAGCGATCTCTATGCCATGGGAGTCACCGATTGTGACAACATGCTGATGCTGCTGGCGGTCAGCACCAAGATGACCGAGAAGGAGCGCGATGTGGTCATTCCGCTGATAATGCGCGGCTTCAAGGACTCGGCATTGGAGGCGGGAACCACTGTTACCGGCGGACAGAGCGTCGTCAATCCCTGGTGCACCATTGGTGGGGTGGCCTCGACCATTTGCCAGCCCAACGAGTACATTGTGCCGGATAATGCCGTCGTCGGCGATGTCCTGGTCCTGACCAAGCCGCTGGGCACCCAGGTGGCGGTGAATGCCCATCAGTGGATCGATCAGCCGGAGCGCTGGAACCGCATTAAGCTGGTGGTGTCCGAGGAGGATGTGCGGAAGGCCTATCACCGAGCCATGAACTCCATGTCCCGACTTAATCGCGTCGCCGCTCGCCTCATGCACAAGTACAATGCCCATGGAGCCACCGATATCACCGGATTCGGTTTGCTGGGACACGCTCAAACCTTGGCCGCTCACCAGAAGAAGGATGTATCGTTCGTCATTCACAACCTGCCGGTGATTGCGAAGATGGCTGCCGTGGCCAAGGCCTGCGGCAACATGTTCCAGCTGCTGCAGGGCCACTCTGCGGAGACCTCCGGTGGATTGCTGATCTGTTTGCCGCGCGAACAGGCCGCCGCCTATTGCAAGGACATTGAGAAGCAGGAGGGCTACCAGGCCTGGATCATTGGCATCGTCGAGAAGGGCAACAAGACCGCCCGCATCATCGACAAGCCGCGCGTCATCGAGGTGCCCGCCAAGGATTAAGTTTAGATCACACCGAGAGAGCAACGGAACAGAATCCCAGGCGCTTGTGTTTATCTTAAGTATCATAATTTAACGTAACTGCTGCTCGCTTCAGTTGTAACCGCCATCATCGGTCTTTGTTTTTTATAAAAAAGCTTATCAACTAATAACACAGAATCAATCAATGATCACTATAAATATGGACATCGCTAACGCAATACGAGTGAATAAAAATGGAAAACACTTGACTCTTTTGTATTCGAGTAAATGAACGAGAATGCTTTTTATTTGGCGGTGGGGGGAAAATGGGGGATGATCTGTGGGTAAGCTTTTTCTAAGCAGACGTTTACTTGTTTTTAAAGTGCACATTGCAGCTTACACGCATACTATTTTTAAATATATGTATAACAGTTTTAAATTCATATTAAAGCAGTTTTATAAAGGCGGGTAATAATCACAAATTTTGGAATGACTTGCAAATATAAATCAAGGTTTGCTTTGCTAATCTTCTTATGTACACACATGTATTTAAAACCTTGCTAATTAAAACAAGCGCAGAGCGCGTTTTGTAAGTTAAATTCGTATGAAATTTAAAGTCTTGTTCAGAGTTCAACATTTCAACTTGGAAGGATTTTAAATTTAAGAATTGGAAAGCATATATAAAACTTTATTTGTATTACAACAATGAAACAATCTTCTAAGTGTTTATTATTTTTTCAAATTATAAATACGATTTGTTTGCGATTTAGCTGTTTGTAATTGATCAAAGCAAAAAAGAAAGTACAAGTTCATTTACAATGCAAAACAGATCAAAAACAAGCTTGGTTAAATCCTAAAAACTAATTTAAAGGTCCAAAAGTGTGTTCCAAATTCGTTCTCTCTATTGTTCGATCAATTAGCGTTAGTTAAAGAGAGCAAAGCTCTTGAGGAGCTTTGGCAACTGAGAGACGCCGCGAGATGCTCTCTCTCTGGCGAACAGGTCCGATGTTTGTCTCCAGATGGGACTATAAAATAGCTAAATAAACTGGTAAAGTTTAAATATTTTTTATCATTGTTTGTATGGTAGATAATAAATATAGGACACTGCAGTTTGGTTAACAAACTTACCTGTGCTTCTTTGGTTAATATTATCTGCAAATTATTCAAGAGGAAATGGTCTATTTCATGAATTTAGCAGGGATGCCCATGAAAACAAAGTATAATCCTAACCTTTTAATCCTAAGCTTTTGTTTATGAACTAATGGTAAATATAATTTCTGATAACCAACCCATAAATAAACTTGAAAAAAGTCATAACATTTCAAAAAAAAACAGAATACCCGCCAGCCGCTGTGGTGGGAAAAAAGCTATGGCGGCTACACTGATGGGGGATCGTATGCGATCGGTGGATCGTTGGATTGCTGGTGGCATGGCAAGTGCGGATTCAGTACTGCACGAGCCAGCGACGCGTCGAGATCCGAATTCCGTTAACAGACTCACCCACTCTTATACTGCGCGAATACCGTTACAATTGTGCTTGGATCGAAATCGAATAACACTAATACCAACAATAAAAACTCTCACAAACACAGCCCCACGAAGTTTTCTCCTTACCATTTCCAGTGAGCAGCCGCAACAACAACAACAACAACAACTGCGTTTTTGGAGTTTTGGAAAAGTGCACAGTGAGTGCTGCAATTATGCGTACAAGAGCGAGCGAGAGAGAGAGAGAGTGCATGTTAGAGCGAGTGAATGAGTGAGTGGGCTGTTTTCGTCTATTGAACTGGAAAGAGGAGCTCAGAAAAAAAGCACACACAAACACCAGCGCAAACGAGTTTTCCCTACGTGTCGTCGTCGTGTGTAGAAGAAGTACTCGCTTTTTTGAGGTGAAATTTGAAAAAGGCAGAAACGCATCCTAAAAAAAAGATGTGTGTATCTTCTATCTTGTAGCGTAGCGCTTCTCTTGGCCAGATGATTCATGTACACTCGATTTATTTGCCTCGCGGAACCGAAACAGACGGCGCAGTATTCAAATTGAAAGAACAGTGGCAGTGAACTATAAATAGAATTATTTGTTTTCATATACACGGCAAAAGTCGAAGGAAAAGTGTTTCGGAAATTCGCTTGTATCTCTCTCTATCTCTGTATCGCTGTATCGGTGTATCTCTGCAAATGTATCTCCCAAACTTTCGTTTAAATTAGCCAAGTTCAAACGGCGTCGTTAGCTTGTTTATGTCCGCTTGGCTTGAACTCGTGGATTGTGTTGTATTTTGCTTTTGTATTGCGTGGGTGCCGCAAATTGGCAACTGAACAGATACAAAGGTGCTCGGATACATAGATATACAGACACTCGTGCTAGAACCACATATAGATAATGATACATTGCCTATATAGTACATAATAGACGCATATATAGACATTAAATTTCGCCTACGTTTTCGTTTTCGGATTTTCGGTCTTTTTTTTTCTCTTTGTATTCGGAAATTTCAACAACAGAACGACGACAAAACAACACCTTCGCTTTTTTCGCCCATTTTCAAACTCGTTCTCTGGCGATTTGTTTATTTTACGATATGTTTGCCGTTCATTGCCTACGTATGCGATCTCTGGCATTTCAACGATCGCAGATCGAAGCGATATTCTCCCTTACCAAAAACCACGCCCACTCCAATTAGTTAACCCAAGGAATGCCAAGGAATACTCGTACTCCGATTTGATGCCCATTCAGTGCAAAACATTTCGAGATACATTTTATTATATTGCAAAATTATTTATGAATTTGAACTTGAGCAACAACGAAACAAAGTAAATAATTAGCATATGTATGATCACGCAATATGCGGTTTTAATTAGATGTTTTCGCCAAAATAATTGCTAGAGTATAATATTTAACCCTCCGAGTGCCAAGTACTTGTTGTTGTTTTTTTTTTGGCTATGTACTATTACCAAGTTTATATTTTAAGAATGAAGAAACCTAAACATATTATTTTGACAACTTAATTATCAATTTTTCGTTTTATAAAATTACAGAATCTCTTAGGGTTGTTAAAATCCATATTCCCATAGCAAAAGTATTAAAAGCGAAGTGATTCATCACGTTTGCCGTGTTCGAAATTCATAAAATTCTGTGGAAACAAAGCCATTAAATATTTACATATTTTTTAACGAGAAACAAAACAGTTTTGTTTTTCATACTTTTAAAAACCTCTGCTTTTAGAAGTCATTAGGTCATTAAGACGTAATAAGTAATACATTTTTGTTCTTTGAAGCCCATTCTCAATTCTGTTGTTGTATTAGTTTTATAAGCTCTAAAGTGTTTGTTTAAATAAAAATAAGTTTAAAACCCTAAAATTAGCTTTTTTCCATTACATTACGTATACGTTAGCACGCAAAGGGTTAAAGTCAACTCAAAATTGCCAGACAGGCAGCAACATGTTTCCGTGGAGCTTCGATCGCGATCGGCGTACATGAGATCATTTCTGACCTGTGTCCATGTGTGCTTGAGTATGTGTGTGACATATGCAAAAACAAAACACGCGCTCTGCTCTCTTTCTATTTCTCTCAGCAGAATTGACTCTCTCTCTCTCTTAGCTTTGTTATTTTGTTTTTGTCGCCAAAAAGCGAGACCCAGGAGAAACAGCTAAAAACGTGCTATGATCGGTGGGTGGGTGCGAGGGAGAGATAGACAGATAGAGGGAGACAGGTACAGCGCTGGCGGCGGCATCAATTAGATTTGGCCTTTTATTTATATTATGCTGCTATTTTATGCGTGTATTTTGCTTACGTGAGGTTATCATGCCTCGTTATTAGTCCGTATTTCTGCTTGACCATATGGCGCGTAGCATCCGATTCCCCGGATCCCCATTCAAATGTGATTTATTTAGCTTCGTCGCCTTGATTTGATTACTTAAGCCAGAGCCAGTTCAGAGTTTCGTTTCGTTGACGTTTAATGCAGTTGCTGTCAAAAGCGAAAAGCTTTATGTCTCGCCTGATGACATCATCAACGGAACGAACGGTCATCCTTGTGTGCTTCTCTCATTTTGCATCATCTCATCTCTCTGTCGCTCTATCTCTCTCCCCAAGGTTATCGCTGAAAATCGTTAAGACAGTCGCAAAAACAAAATTAAGCCGAACTGAACACATACTGACATACTGACAACACACACATGAATTTGCACCCAGCCAAAAAAGGAGTTTAAGGACACGCCGAAAGTGAAAACCAGTTTGACATTGAAATTTCGACTTTTTGCCTTGTGCGCCTTTTATTTGTGTTCCGCCTGTGAGTGTGTGTTGGTGTTTCTTTTTGTGCCAGTTCTGAAAATCAATGCATGCAATATTTTCGGGGATTCTCTAACAAAGGGTATTAACACTTACTTACTAAGGGTTTAATTATTATTTAAAAAAGGAATTTAATATTAAATTATTTAAAATTGTGATAATTAATATTTTTATGATCACGTCGAAAGGCTAAATGCTTTTATAAACCATTAAAAATGTGTTAAAAAGTATGCAATCTATTTTTTTCTGTCACAATTTCCTATATTTTGGAGGTTCCTCAAGATAAGATCTGTTTATTATAAATAAAATACGTTAAAAACTCAATATAGCCGCAAATTTATAGACAGCCAAGCTTGGTTTTGATGTAATTATAGTCCAGGTTCTGTAATAATAAATGTATTATTCATTTCTAACTCAAAGGCACTGTATTACTAGGAAAAAGACAATAAAAATACACGAGTCTTTATATGTATGTATAAGATCGCCAGCTCATTATGATGTACTTCAATATTGAATTAAATTATTTTTAAACTGAAATTATTTATTTCTGACTTAAATGTCATTAAAATAGATGATTATTTTCATATTAAAAAGATTCTAAAAACTGATAAGGTTTTATACAGAAAGATCTACCCATCTTCCATATTTTTAAGCTCTTCAAACTCTTTTTAAATCTAAATTGATTTGAAAGTTTATGGGATTTATTATGAAGAAATTTCTTTAGTCCCTGACTTGTAAAGACCGCGCGAAAACCCGACCTTTGGACAGCAGCACTCTTCCTGCCACTTTCCAGAGCATTTCATCTTCGGCTGACAGCCTCCTCCGTCCGCCTGCTCATTGTTGTTTGGCATTCCAATTCCATGCCGTGCTTTGTGTGCTCGAGTGATGCCCACTTCAGATGACTTAAGCCTCCATTAATGCGCCAAAAGTTCTCACTTCAGAATGCCGAATGCGGCCATTTTTATATAGTTGCGTGGGTGGGAAAGAAAAATACTTGGGATTCTGTCGAACCGCCTTGAAGCTGAAACAGATATCGAATCCACCTGCCTGTCATGCGGGGTCACAAACCGTGATTACGTGTTTCGCAGAGACACCCACGGCGACGCGTTCGAGTTACTCACACGTAGAATTTGAATAATTTATGAATGATTCCGACTGATTTCCGTTTCAGCAAAAACTAATTGGAAATGCAGTACTCGAGCAGTTCGGAAAATTACTCATCCACGTCCAGGGACAACAAGCCCTCAAAATGGGGCAGGGTAAGTCTAGCTAACTAACTTATCCTATCTTTATTAATAAATATTACTTACTATTCAGAACGACAAGAACAACTATGCGTATAAGAAGTCCTCCTATCAATACTCAAGCTCTGGCGACAACAATGTGTCCTATCAGAGCAAGTCCCCCGACCAGAACATCGATCAGTTGGATGCCTTGCTGGAGGATCTGAAGCAGGAGCGCCAGATCACAACCAGAGATCGCGATCTCCTGCAATCTCCCAGCAATGGCACTTCCTATAGAACGCTGTGAGTTTTGCTGAGCTAATATCAACATTAGTAACTTTTTTAATAAGGATTTTATAATATTTTCAATTAGTGAACGCACTGATCCTTCGGGCACCGTGACAAGGACAACGCGTGTGGTTAAGACCACCAAACACTCGGGCTCGGGTGGCCAGCAGCCCTTCATCGACGACGTGGAGACCTTCAGTCCCACCGATTACAGCACTCTGCAGTCCACGGCCAAGTATTCCAGCTTGAAGCGCGATGAATACCAGACCAAGGAGAAGCCCTATACGCTGGGTAAGTCTTGCTAAATACTATCCATATCTTGAGATAATAAAATCCCCTTTTAATTCAAGCCCACTCCCCCGTCGGTGGACAGTACGAGAGCAAGAAGTTATATGAGAGCAACCGCACCATTAACAACAACGTGGAGCTGCTGCCTGGCACCACCACTAGCACCATTCAGACCTTGAACACTGGGACCACCATCGACAAGGAGCTACAGGACATCGCCCTGAGCGATGGCATCCTGCCCGCTCCGGGCACCAAGGTGACCACCACGGTGCGGACCTACACCTACGAGATCCCGGCCACTGGCCCTGGGAGCAACACCAGCACCATTAACCGCACTCACACCAACACGCTCAACAACTCGAATACGCTGAGCAGCAGCTACAAGCTCCACGAGAGCCACAACACCTCCAGCCAGAACTTCTCGCAGTTGTCGCCGATTCCACATCCGCATCCGTCGCATGTGCCTCAGACCGTCGTCTACAACACGGAGAGCTACTCCACGCTGAACAAGCCCAATGATCGTCCCTTGGTCAGCAATCAGTCCTACGAGATTCGGGAGCACAAGGAGACCACCACGCGTGGCGTGAGCCCACAGCCGCGTCAGCTGCCCTTGGGCCCGGGTCCGGCTGGCACCCCGCCCGGCAACCGGACGGTCATCTACAATATCCACAAGACGGACCACGTGAACACGATCAATGAGTTGCCGCCACCGCAGCTGCAGCCACGCTATCCGCCGCACAGCCCGGCTCACAGTCCCAACTATGGCGGACCCCACAGTCCGCCCCTGCAGCCGGGAGTGAATCGCTATTACTACAAGGAGACGGAGACCTCGAACACGGTGAACAGCATCCATGGCCCACCCAACGGTGTGGGACCCGGACCCTATGAGCCTGGTCTGCCGCAATCCGCTCCGCTCAAGCAGCTGCCGCCGACCAATGCGTATCCACAGCAGCCACAGCCGCCCAATGGCAATGGCTATCCGCCCAACACGTCCACGTACAGCTACAAATACTCCTCGACCACCAATACGAACAACCGACGTGGTCCCGACTACGGCTCACCATCGCTATTCCCCGTGGATGGTGTCGAGTATCCGGTGAATGGCAATCCGCCACAGCGCGTGGATGATCTGATGCAGTCCTTCTCAACTGTAAGTACTTAAATATTGATAAGGGAAAGGTTTCTAAACATAATCTTGAGGAGAATAAGAGTCTGGAATTAAGGAAGATTTAAAGACCTAAGAAATACTACTTAGCAATACAAAGCGAATTTTTCAATACCTACAGAATATTTCTTATCTTGTGACTCTTTATTTAAGTAATTTGCACTTTAAATTAAGCTTTTAAAGCAGGGGTGCTCAAAATTGCCTTACGGCTGTGCCCTTACCAACACAAGCAAAAGAATACACACGCACACATGTATCGACGCCGTTTTATTGCATCAAAATTAACTCTGAGAGAAAAAGAAAATTTGAATTAAAGATAAGAATTATTTTGGTTTCTTTATTTGGTTATTTTATATAAAAAATTAAAGTTGATTTAGGAAAGTATCACTCATTTTAACGACACGCCAAAGAAATCCAATAAAATGCACGTGTCGATGGTCCACAATAAACTAAAATCAGACTTAATCAAATTCTATCAAAAACGCAACAAAAAAAGTGTCAGTGCAGAGCCGAGAACAAGACAACAACACTTTGCATTGTGAGTTGAGGATAAAAAAAAAATGCAATGGAATTGTTGTTGGCTTGTCTCGATGCGTACAGCTACACAAAGAGGAGAAAAAAAGTTCTATGGAATTATTGTTGGCTTGCCTCGCTACGCAGAAGAACTGGCGTGTGCCGCTCCGTATGCTATGTGCCAAAACAAAAACAAATGTGCTCGTGTGCCATAGCATTGAGCACCTCTGTTTTAAAGTCTTTCTGGGGCTTAGTTTGCTTGCTTCCAGCTCAATAATACCTCAGGGAGATAGTATTGTTGGTAAACAAAGCGTGCCTGGCCCTAAAAGTAGTTATTGATTGCCAATTGATGGGACAATAAATAAAGTTTGCTACTGGATTTTTAAACAGCTAAAAGACTTATCAGTAGCTCAATTAACGATTTGATTTGACACTTCTAAGAACTCGCTGTTGTTAAGTTAGTGAACGATAAGATTTAAGCACCTTTGTTTTATGCCTAATTGCGGTGTTCGCTTATCTTTTGCGTTTTCAGACCACCGACCATGTGGATCGCGGGGACATCGAGACGCCGGTGCGTAAGCGTGAAATCGAAACAGCCGTGGCCTCGCCCAACCAGCAGCATGTGCCATCGGTCAACAAGGCCGGCAAGGAGGTGTACTATCCGCCCGGACACGACACCATTGTGATGAAGCGCGAGGAGATGCATGCTGGCTCTGCTTCTGGGGTGAGTCGTGACTCCCCATATCCTTGTCATATCCCTACTTACAAGTCTCTCCATCTACAGGGTCGCTGGGCCAAGGGCTCTGGGATGTACGAGTACGAGTCCGGGTCCAAGTCAAAGACGAAAACCAAGTCCGGTGGCGCCGTGGTGCCCGTGTGCCTGCCCCTCTGCTGTGCCATGCCCTGCTCCATCATGTAGAGAGATCCGTATCGTAACTTGTACATAGGTTTTCTAATATTCTAACGCTAAATCCTGCCCTGCTCTAATTGCTCTCTACCATACATGTCGTCTAACTTCTATTGGGTATTTGTTTAGCCTGCCAATTGGTTGCTCCAAAATTCTATATGTGTGTCTATATCTATACTATATATGTTACGTACGTTATATTGTCTATGTATATAATTTGTTGTTAAACCTTTTTCGGATCCGGTTTTGCAAATTTTCTTGCTCAAGCATTTACGTTTCACCAGTTACCAGAAGATGCCCAGAAAAGTTACTCGATTGCCAATTTGTTTTAACTGTAATACCAAAACACTAATAAATGAGCCAAGCGGAATCCAATTCCCCTCGCCATTACCACGATATATATTATTCGTTTCGCCAGTGCCCCCGAAAACCCAACTAATCATATAAACCATATATACTGGGACCAGTCGTTATGGAGCCATACACACTATCCTCTAATACACGTAGTAACCATTATAATAATAATAATAAAAAAAAAACGAGATCTAACAAACGAAGATGAGATGGACTGTTTAAATCAGGGGTCGGCACGGTCCTATCCCGCGGGATAGGAAATTTCTCAGTCGGCGTCGCTGCCTCTCATGCACAGTATGCACAAAAGAGAACAGAAGAATCAGTGCAGACAAATTGTAATTGTGTGGCTAGATTTAGCCTTTTTTAGCGTTAAATAGCTAGTTTTTTAGGCTATAGCTATTTTTTTTTGCCATATTACAGAATATTTGAACTTATTTTTCTTCTCATATCTAGCCATAGATGGTTAAATTTTCACTCATACTAATGCAATGTTGGCATTTGACTGTAGTGGTGCGGACCACTGGTTTAAATGGATGGAAATGGAAACACCTCGCCCTTTGGTATAGTAAAAGTTCTTTATTTTGGTATAAATCGGTTCTGATCGAATAACAATTTGCATATCACAAAAGTAATATCTACATTTTCACCTTGAAGGAGTGTAGGTGTTGTTAGGTGTGTCTTTTTTTTTGTTTTTTTTTACTTTTTCAAGAAGTCTAATAAAATACCATAGTTAACAAAAAACAAAAACAAATACAAACAAAAAAGAACAAACAAGGGAAGACTATATAATAATTGTATAATAAGTATCATTGAGCAGTTTTGAGTAGTGGAACGTTAGGATTATTGCTACGAAGAGACGAGTTCTTATACGGTTTTGTCTGTTGAGTACGAATCGAAGCTAAATGATGGATTAAAAAGTATATGTACTACATAGTAATATACGAGTATGGTTACTTGGACTTGCTACCATATTACACAATATGTGTGTCTATATATAATAATAGGGGGAGCTGATCCCCCCCCCCAGATCTTGTTCTATTTAAAAAGAGACTATGTTCGTGAAAGTAATGTTGTCCTTTGTACATACTCCGTCTATATATTGCACTGGCACTGGCTAACTCTTGCGCTCGGAGTTCTTTAGCTCAGCTAAATACCAAGTGAAAGTCGGGAACTCCTTGATGCTATAAATGGCATATTTGATCGAGTTGATGCCATCCTGTTCTATCTTGCTCATGCCATTCTGTAGGTTCTCATAGCTGCAGGAGAGAAATTATAAATTAATTAGAATTCAGACCCTAAAATTCAGAGTTTCCCCACTCACCGCTTCGGGTTGGCCTTCTCCTTCTGATGCTTCAGCATCTTGTAGCGGGCTATGTTGACGGGATACCTTGATATGAATAGATTGGCATGCTTCAGCCTATTGGACATATCGTCGTCCTCGCCGCCCCAGCCAAAGAACGAGTTGGAGAACCCATTCACCGCCTGAAAGTGCTCACGCGTCATGGCGGACACACCGCCGAAAATGGATCGATAAGGCAGCCTTCAAATTACGAAAATGAAATATTATATGACCATTTTCCTCTCTCCGCCCATCTTATCTGTGTTCCGTTCGACACTTACCGAAAGTTTAGCGTATCTATGGCCACGGACATGTGCCGCGGCTGACGTGGACAATTGTAGAGATTGCGATCGTCCAGGGGTAAGAGATCCACATCGTGGAATATAAAGCAGTCCCACTGATACAGCTTTAAGGCCTCCAAGTAACCAATGTTCATCATGGCTGCCCGATTGAACGGTTTCCCATTCGTCTGCTCCACAATGAAGATGCGATATGCGATGCGTTGGCGCATGAGGAACGGATGGATGTTGCGCAGGAAGACGGACAGATGGGCGTAGCGATCGCGAAAGGGCACCACAATGGCCACATGATGCTGCGGATTGCAATTGTCCGGCTGGAAGGCGCCGCCAGGGCGCAGCAAAGGTCCCAGCTCGGCCTCGATCACATCCAAAGACTCTAGAGTGGTGTTGGGCGTGATGGGTCCACCTGAAGGCGAGGATTACAGTTATTCAAGGATTTAAGCCTCGCGAGGGAATTGCTTCACCATCGCGGGGATCGGGATCAGTGCAGTTGGCGAGGAGGAGGGCGGAAGTGGATTTCTGTCCCAACGTTGGCAGCGGCTTGTGCGTGCTCAGCGGTAGACGCGATAAGTCTTGTGGAATGGAAGTAAAGTTTGCAGTCGCAATCACAGTCATTATGGTGGAGTTGGGTGCGCCGTGCAGCCGCTCCCGCTCCCGCTCCCGCTCCTTATCCTGCTCCCTTTCCTTGGACAAAGCAAGCGGAGCGGCGGGCAGCCTGGAGGAGCCTCCTCCGCTGCTGCTGCTGGCGTTCCCATAGATATGCGCATATTTGTGCACGCGCCGGATGCTGCAGAGGATTGGAGTTAGTGCATCTGAGTACTCCCACTGCCGTCACTCACCTGAGCTTGCTGAGGGAGGTGCCGCTGGCTCCGTCGGTGCGGAAGCCCACAAAGTTAAGCACCAGCAACAAGCATATTGCGCCGGCCAAAATGCGGATGAGATTCGCCTTTGTGAAGAGGAACATGTTCCATGGATTGCATCATACCTTGCTCGATGCGTTGGCGCTGCGAACTGGCATTTTTCACGCGCGTAAAGGCGATCGAGCGCACCGAACGAAAGAAATTTTTATTTGCAACTCCTCGAATCCAATCAACAAAGTCAGCAGTGTTGCCAGCCTAGCTATTTTCTCACTAGATCTGGCGGGTAGCGGGAATTATAGCTATCCAAGCCATAATTGGCATAGTTTTATTAAGAAATATTTATTACCATTATTATTATTTTATTCATTATTAAAGGGTAAGATAATTAAATTAAATCGCCGATAAAGTGCATAATGCTGAAATTCGCCAAAAAGGAAGGAGCGTATTTTCTTAAGACCCTCAGGACATTTGGCGCCGCCTGCTTAGCTATTTTATAGCTGTTCCAAAAGGTTAGTTTAGATTTTTTATGACCCGAAGAGTTGGCAGCACTGATGCGATATATCAATTTGGGCCGATAGTTCACAGCGCTCAATTCAAAATTAAACTCATCGCTAACGCATAAATATTTATTTTGTTTAATAAAATCATATTTAATTAGCTGTTCGAGTCTGAACATAACTTAAGACACAAATAAATATATTAATAAATACAAATTATTTAATCCATCAAATAAATAAGCTAGGTACATTGCAGCTGCGTAATGAAATGGAATTAAGGCGTTTTGGTAATTAGATCATCTGAAATATATGAAATTAAAACCAATTAACTGAATAATTTCAATAAATAACTCTTTTTCTCTTAAATAAAGTGACTTTGCATAGTTCTCTCGTGTTTATTGCGCGTTTCGGATCCATTAAGTATCCCAAAAATTGCGAGTTACAGAGTGGCATTTGTAAATTGGGGTAAATATGTGCCCCATGTCCTGGGAATGGGTCTTTTCTTTCTATCAAGAATAAAAACAAGTTACAAACACAACTGATGATTTATACTAATTGCAGTGTAGTGCAGCAGTCATTCCGGCTAGCAGACTAGCAGGCTATCCTGGCAATGGCAGACGCAGCGCCTCATTGTCCTTGAGGTTGATCACTTTGAACTGGTTCTGGTAGGTGTACTCGATGCGTAGAATCTTCTCGTCACCGATGCTCGGGTCATAGAAGCCGGGCAGGTCGCTCTGTAAGAGTTAATCTCCGGTTAAGTCTGGAAAATAAAATAGAACCCACAAAAGGCGCACCTTGGAGGACTCGTAGAGCTGCAGGGTTCCGTCCTTGACCAGGCACTGAATCGGTATGGTGACGTCCAGCGACTGCTCGGGCTTGAACTGGGTGGTGCCCTCCACCGTACAGCCGTAGACAGCTCGCGTCACAATCAGACCCGTTCGCTCCAGCTCCTCGGTCATAATCCGATTGTACGTTCGCTGCATTAGATGGACGGCGGCACTCGCCTCCTGTCGCTTGGCCGTCAGCCTCTGCTCATTCTGTCGCTTCGTCCGCTCCACTTCGATGCTCTTGCGCTCCGCTTCCATGGGATCCATCACTGTCTTCTTGATGATGAACCACGCAATAACCGGCGTTACCGAGGCGTAGAATACGGCGGCGGGCACTATTTCGTCGCTCAGGTGAATGGGGAACACGTACGATTGATTTGACCGCAGTATTCTGAAGGATAAATCAGAGGGTTACTTGGATCCAAATGTTTTCTGGTTAAAAACTCACTTGAATTTGAGTATGACACCGGAAGGCACGCCAATCGAGACCGTGGCCGTCACTGAGCTGTACTTGGAGACCTTCTTCTCCACGCCATACTCGCCCATAAAGCCAAAGGTACCCACTCTGTAAAATATACATGAATTATTGGTTTTTCTTTGATTTTCTGAGGCCCAAATCTCCCTACTTGGCGGCCAGCTTCAGCTTCATCTCATTCTCCATTAGCTTGCGGGTGTAGGACAGCCCAAAGTACATGTGCGGTGTCCCAATCACAAAGGACGAGCTCAGCGAGTACTCCTCCTTGGTGTGATCAATCTGCGTGGACATGGAGGACTGGGGCCCGGCATTCAGCGTTAAACTGCCCATCGTGTGCTTGTCCAGCTGCACGGCCAACGTGGAAAACAGAGCCGGTATCACTCCCTGGTCCCGGAAGTTCAGGTTTGTGCCTCCATTGAGGGTTAGCTTTTGGGTGAGAGTGCGGCCACCTGCAGGGGAAAGGGAATAGGTCAGACTTTAACTACTTTAAGCGCAGGAGTTAAGAATTACCCTTGAGACCCAACAGAAAGCCATTTCCCGCTCCGGCGCACAGCTCCAGCCAGCCCTTGTTGAGCAGCCGTCGTCCGGCCACCACAAAGCCACCGCTGCCGTTGCCATTGGAGGAGTACAGGTTGCCGCTCATGATGATCATGTCCTTGCGCGTCACGGGCGCCTCAATGGACTGGGCAATGCTCATCGATCCGATCTCCACGCGCGGCATTTCCGTGTCGTCGTACGGCGCAAAGATCTCTGTGGCATTCACGTTGATGGTGATGTTGCCGCGGGGATTAGTTCGTTGCTGCAGCCTCCGCTCGGCGGCCGCTTGTGCCAGCCTCTCGTACTCCTCCCGGATCTCGGCCGGCGTCTTCGTTCGATGGACAATCTCCCAGCCCTCGGTGCGCAGCCCCTTCTCGCCCACCGAGTCGTAGATGGCCCGCTGATGGGGATCCGACAGCACCTCGTAGGCCCGCTTGGTGCGATTGAACATGAGCTCGGCCTTGGTCTTGCTCTCCGGGTCCAGGTGCTTGTCCGGATGGTAAATGCGGCTCTGTTTCCGGTACGCCGTATTGATCTGCTCCGCGGTGGCCTGGAAAGCGGGGGGCAGTGGGGTTAGATGCGGGCGTTATCTCCGGCTGTGTGGGAAGTGACGCTGCACTTACATTCCGGGGCAAATTCAGAAATGTGTAGTAGTTCTCCTCCAGCTCCGCGTCGGATTCATCGTGATCCGAAGCCATGGCGCCCGATCTGGTCCCTTGGATCTGCTACTACTGCTGCTACTGCTGCTGCTCGGATAGGATGCGGGGCGGGAACGGTACCGGCTGCGCACGGGCCTCACCGGCGTTGTGTCTGTGAATTTGGATTTCGAAATTTTTGGGTACTTTTACGCAATGATAAATTGATTGAATACATGTGTTGAATATGCCGATAGTTGACGATATGACGATAGTTTGCTCCCAATAGGGGTTTATTCCCAGCTGCGGTCATACTGCGGCGAATTAGATACTAGAGATGAGAGTCGGCATAAGCCGACTATCGTTTCATTTCCAATTGGCTTTTGGTACTGCCAATAAACTTTTTGTTTGGTTTATATTGCTATTTTAGTTAAATAAAAAACTAATTAACTTATATCCGCTTAAATACTTTATACATATTTTTCTTAAGTTGTATCTTAATAATACTCTTCCACATATCTCCGTCTACTTATAACTTATAACTTTGACCCTTTAATATGTTGTCACTTAAAATCTAGTTACCTTTCACAATGTTATCAAACCACATTGCACTGAAAAACAACTGAAATACTTGAATCATACAAATCACAACGCCCCTTCGCAATTGAAAGGAGCCCACCCCGCACACAAGTTGGCAGTTCTGGCGCCAATTACGCGCACCGCTGATCCGTCATCGAACAATCGATTACTTACCTTTCAGCTCGGGAAGAAACGTGCTCGTCCGCCGTTGTTCTGACGAAATTTTTGCCTTTAATTTGACAATTAGTCGCGTGAAATTTCAGAAGTAAAGATCGCCGAAAATGCTGCGCGTACCCAAGTTTCTGCCCCGCATCGCCCGCCAGGCCGGCGTGGTGTCCTCGAACATAAACGGAGCTTCTAGCATATTCCGCGTGAGTATTCCGTCCGGCGGTGGCGACTATTATGTAAAGTGCGGCATGCCGCGATAGTGTCATGTTTTACGCGAATTTTCCACAATGCATTGTCTCTTCTCTTGCAGACTCTGCCCGGTGCCTGCAATGGATTGTCCGGCCAATTGCGCTACAAGTAAGTGAACTTTATGCCCAGATTTCTCCCAATCCCCGATTCCCCTCCCCGCTTATGTAAGCACTCTGCAAACATTAAACAAGATTTCCAGTGGCCACTTTCATGTTGCATCATTACTGAAGATGCTCAAAGAGAGCCTTGGTGATAGTGGAAAGTGTCCATAACTATGGAAACGTGGCTCTTATCTCCACTTGTTGCCGGCGGCCTTATCGCGGCTCCCCTTCCGTAAGCTCTCCTGTGTATAACCAATTCCCACCCCTTTTGCAGGTCCGGCGAGGTCAAAGGTGCTGTTATCGGCATCGATCTGGGCACCACCAACTCCTGCCTGGCCGTTATGGAGGGCAAGCAGGCCAAGGTGATTGAGAACGCCGAGGGTGCCCGCACCACGCCCTCCCATGTCGCCTTCACCAAGGATGGCGAGCGTCTGGTTGGCATGCCCGCCAAGCGTCAGGCGGTCACCAACTCGGCCAACACCTTCTACGCCACCAAGCGTCTGATTGGCCGCCGCTTCGACGATCCCGAGGTGAAGAAGGACATCACCAATCTGTCCTACAAGGTTGTCAAGGCCTCCAATGGCGATGCCTGGGTCTCGGCCACCGACGGCAAAGTGTACTCGCCCTCGCAAATCGGTGCCTTCATCCTGATCAAGATGAAGGAGACTGCTGAGGCGTACCTCAACACCCCGGTGAAGAATGCCGTTGTCACCGTGCCCGCCTACTTCAACGACTCGCAGCGTCAGGCCACCAAGGATGCTGGACAGATTGCCGGCCTCAATGTGCTGCGTGTGATCAACGAGCCCACAGCCGCCGCTCTGGCCTATGGCATGGACAAGACGGAGGACAAAATGTGAGTGGTTCCTACTGGTTATGATTTCTAATAGATATTGCTTGGATTGGCTATGGCTTATCTTTAAACATGACCTATTGGCAAGAGTTGAGGGAATATTTTATCGCAAACTCAAGTTTCTAGATTGTTCTTTAAGTTCCAAACGATTTCTTTGAATGTTTGTGTATGAATTGGTGAAGCTTTAGCTCTTATCTCTCTATTAACTGGGGGTATTCTTATTAACAAGCTCACAAAAAGTGCATTATCAGTTTAAAATTGAATTAAAAAGAACGTAACAATAAAAGCTCAACGGAGTACACTCAATTAAAGACCTAATCAAAGAGGAACTAATTTTACACCTACACCCAAAAAAAATCATCATAGAACCTATACGATTGTTACATGAATTCTATACTCTCCAGTATGAAAAATTTCTTTATAAAATGCTTATCAATTTAATACTACGAAAGTATAAATTTTATACTCATCTGCACCATTATTTCATAATAATCACTAACGCGACAAACAGAAAAGCACTAAATTCCGGCTAACGCGATATGTTATCGAATTTTCGATGTAGGATCGTATAAAAATAATACTCGAAAATACACAATTGAAACTATAAAGTATAAAAACGATACTTTGGAGTATACATTTGATATTTTGAAGTATAAAATCTATACTAATCGTGTTATACTGCTTGAATATACTTTTAAGACAACGCGTAGAAAGGTTAGCATCATATTTTTTTTTTTGGGTGTAGTTTTGTTTGGTTATATTCCGAATACAACAACTTTCTCTCTTAAATTAATTGCTTTTATGTCTCAATTATATTATTCTTTCATTATATCTTTAAAAACCCTCAATAACAATCATAAATCTATCCCTGCAGCATTGCCGTTTACGATTTGGGCGGCGGCACCTTCGATATCTCGATTCTGGAGATCCAGAAGGGCGTGTTCGAGGTCAAGTCCACCAACGGTGACACCCTGCTGGGCGGCGAGGACTTTGACAACTACATTGTCAACTTCTTGGTGTCGGAGTTCAAGAAGGACACCGGCATTGATATTCGCAAGGACAACATTGCCATGCAGCGTCTGAAGGAGGCGGCCGAGAAGGCCAAGTGCGAGCTCTCGTCCTCTCAGCAGACTGACATCAATCTCCCGTATTTGACCATGGATGCCGCCGGACCCCAGCACATGAACCTGAAGATGACCCGCTCCAAGCTCGAGAGCCTGGTCGGTGATCTGATCAAGCGCACCATTCAGCCGTGCCAGAAGGCTCTGTCCGATGCCGAGGTCGCCAAGTCGGAGATCGGCGAGGTGCTGTTGGTCGGCGGCATGACCCGCATGCCCAAGGTGCAGTCTACCGTGCAGGAGCTCTTCGGCCGCCAGCCGTCGCGCTCGGTCAATCCCGATGAGGCTGTGGCCGTCGGTGCTGCCGTGCAGGGAGGTGTCTTGGCCGGCGATGTCACCGATGTGCTCCTGCTCGATGTTACCCCGCTGTCGCTGGGTATCGAAACTCTCGGCGGAGTGTTCACCCGTCTGATTTCCCGCAACACCACAATTCCCACCAAGAAGTCGCAGGTCTTCTCGACGGCCAGCGATGGCCAGACCCAGGTGGAGATCAAGGTGCACCAGGGTGAGCGCGAGATGGCCACCGATAACAAGATGCTCGGAGCCTTCACACTGGTTGGTATTCCCCCGGCACCGCGCGGTGTGCCCCAGATCGAGGTGGTGTTCGACATCGATGCCAACGGCATTGTGCACGTGTCGGCCAAGGATAAGGGCACCGGCAAGGAGCAGCAGATCGTCATCCAGTCGAGCGGTGGCCTGAGCAAGGACGAGATCGAGAACATGATCAAGAAGGCCGAGGAGTATGCCTCCGCCGACAAGAAGAAGCGCGAGCTGATCGAGATCGTTAACCAGGGCGAGAGCATAGTCCACGACACCGAGACCAAGATGGAGGAGTTCAAGAGCCAGCTGCCCGCTGAGGAGGTGAGTTCTAATCTATAATTCTCTTAAGGAAGTGTTTAATTTCGAATTTAAATGCAGTGCGAGAAGCTGAAGAAGGAGATTGCCGATCTGCGCACGTTGCTGGCCAACAAGGAGACGGCCGATCTGGAGGAGGTCAGGAAGGCCACCTCTCAGCTGCAGCAGTCCTCGCTCAAGCTCTTCGAGATGGCCTACAAGAAGGTGGGTTTACTTTTTACAAGTATTTTCTTGACATTTACTAATGGAATCTACCTTGCAGATGTCCGCTGAGCGCGAAAGTGCTGGTGCTGGCTCCTCTTCCTCCTCCTCTGACAGCAGCAGCGGCTCCAGCGACACTTCTGGCGAGGCCAAGAAGGAAGAGAAGAACTAAATTAGGCAACCAAATAGTCATAGTTGTTGTTCCCTTAATTTAATAATAATCGCTTCTGGATTTCGATTAAGTTTTACGCTAAACAAACACACACAAAAACGTCATATTCCTTTCCCGAATCATCATGAAACCATGAAAAATACACACAAGCATTTACCCAAATGTGTAGCAGGATTTATGTCCTTTCTGAATCTTAAATGTTATAAAAGGCAGAAGCGTTTCCCTATTTCCTATGCCTTTGTGTCAGATTCAAAGAGGTAATAATAAATCCATGAGAGATGCGATCAGATCAAATCAGACAATGTGACTTCCAAGCAGAAAGAAAGGCAGCCATCGAAGCGATCGAGTGTATAAAGTTTTTATTGTTTATTATGCAATCGAAGGGCTTTGCCTTATCTCGAGTGTGTGGTGTTGTGTGGTGTTGTGTTCCCTGTAAGATTTTGCTTATTTTTACGTATATTTTAAACTAGTTGTAGTTGTACAATACAAACCGAGAGAGCACAGCACACGAAAGACGCACCGCGATCCGCTTGGGGGTCCTACTTTAAGCTAAACTGTATATGGGTTTCCAGTGGACAACCAACCAATTCGACTGGGTAATATGCAATTAAATCTAAACAAATCTAAACAATCGATGTAAACTAAAATAAAAACAAAACAAGAAAAGAAAACAAACATTTACATACAAAAATATCAAAGTATCTTTATTTCTTCCTAGCATATAGCATATTGAAGTACAGTTTCGTTTGCAAATTCATTCATAAATTCCTCGAGATATTAAATAGTTAACAGCGCGATAAATATGCTTAAACTAACTAAGGACTAGGGACTATGGTACAGAATACTAGTGACAGTGTCATTGTTCGCAATTCAGCTAGATCTAGGCCTAAGATGAGGAGGTACTGATGGATGGTTGGTGTCTACATGGCGCCGCTCTGCAGCTTGTAGAGCGTGTAGTAGAGTCCCCGGTTGGCGAGCAGCTCCTTGTGGTCGCCGGTCTCGCACACAACTCCGTTCTCGAATACAAAGATCACGTCCGAGTGGACGACGGTGGACAGTCGGTGGGCTATGCTGATGGTGGTGCGACCCTCGGAGGCGGCATCCAAAGCATCTTGGACAACCTTTAGGGGATTTAAAGGGTTAGTACAGCTTTTCAGAGTCCGAAGAGAGCTCCTCGCACTCACCTTTTCACTTTCAGCGTCCAAGGCGGAGGTGGCCTCGTCGAGCAGCATGATCTTGGGATTACGGATGAGAGCTCGGGCAATGGCAATGCGCTGCTTCTGGCCTCCGGACAGCTGGGCTCCCTTCTCGCCCATTCTCGTGTCATAGCCCTATAAGAAAAAAACCCAATTATAGGAAATCTGAGGCTAGGAGTCCCTAGTTAGAGACTCACCAGTGGCAGGTTGGCGATGAACTCATGGATATTGGACTTCTTGCAGGCGGAGATTATCTCCTGATCGGTCACAGTCCGCGAGTTGTCGCCGTAGGCAATGTTCTCCCTAATGGTGCGATCGAAGAGGATCGGCTCCTGGGACACAATGCCCAGCTGGTTGCGCAGATTCCTCATGGCCACGTCGCGAATATCAACCTCATCGATAAGGGTGGCGCCCTCGTCCACGTCGTAGAATCGCTGTATGAGCTGGATGCAAGTGGACTTGCCACAGCCCGAGGGACCCACCAGGGCCACCTTCTGGCCCTTGGCCACGGCCAGACTGAGGCCCTTGAGCACCTGCATCTCGTGACGCGTGGGATAGCTGAACTCCACCTTGTCGTAGCGGACACTGCCATCGCAGTGCCACGGCGCCTGGGACACGCCGGGCCTGTCGACGATCTTCGGCTGGCGACGCAGGAACGTAAAGATGGTCTTGGCCGCCGACACGCCCTTCTGCATGTTGGGAGCAAAGGCCAAGGCGTTGGCTATGGAAGCCGTGCCCATGATCAGAGCCTGGGATACCCTGGAAAATTGTGTAAAATGTTAGGGGGTTCCCCTTTTTGGACCTTTCTAATTTACACTTACTTGAACACATCTCCGAACTCGATTCCCCGGTTAATCACACACCATGTTCCATAGTACATGCAGGCGGCGTAGGCAAAGAACATCAGAGAACGGGCCAGACCATAGACCAACCCTCGGAAGTGAGTGTTCCGCTTGGATATCTGCAAGGAGAACAAAGGTTAGACATTATATTCTCTATTCCCAAGGCTCGATAATAGGAGCTCTTTGAGTGAAGACCCCTTGAAAGCCAATAAAGATAAGTTCCCCCTTGTGTGTTGACCTACCTCAACGGCTGGTATCAGCATGCCAATGTAGGACTCGTGGAACATTTCCTCGCGACCCAGAGACACCACAGTGCGAATGTTTGAAACCACCTCGACGGCCAGCTTGGTGGAGTTCTCCATTGTCTTGGCCGAGCCCATGTTCTCCTTGGCCATCAGGGTTCGCTGCATGTAGAAGGCGATCAAGATGAAGGGGGTAAAGGCCAGGGCCACCAGACCCAGACTCCACTCGTAGTACATTGACAGACCGATGCCCAAGAGGAGGGTAGAGATCGACTGAATAATGGTTCCTATGCGCTGACCAGTAGCCTGCAGATGGAGTAAGAAATAGAGATTAGTAAAGAGAGGTTACTAGCCACAGAAGTTCCCAACGAACTCACCCCCTGAACCGCAGCCGCATCTCCGGAGAGACGGGCGCAGAGACTTCCCGTTCCATTGGCCTTGTCATCGAACCAGGCCACCTCCTGGCGCAGCATTGTCTCGAACATGAGTCCTCGAATGCGCTCCGTCAGCCTCTCGCCCGCGATGCCAAAGAAGTAGATCTGCAGGAAGGTGGCAATGCCCACGACAATGCCGGCGATCAAGAAGTACAAGCTGTACTCGTTGGTGTTGTCGCGCACATATTCATCGTTATCCTTGACGGACAGGACCTGGAGGATGCTGCCGAAGAGCACGGCAAAGATGGGCATGGCACAGCCCATGATCACCGAGGAGATGCAGCCCACTGTGATCTGGAACCATTCCGGCTTGTTCATCTTCATCACCTCGGTCATGGGCTTGACTTCGTTGGGGTCCTTGACCTTCTTCTGTTTCTTATCCTTCTTCGTGGACACCGCCACCTCTTCGTCCTCATCCTCGTGGATAATCTTGATTTCCTCATCGTCCTCGTCCTTGATGTCAAAGTTCTTGTAGATATCGCCCGTGGGACTCAGGACAGAGCCGTCATCCTCGCCCAGCTGGGTGGTGACCAGATTGTAGTAGTGATCCTTCAGTTCCATCAGCTCCTGGTGGGTACCGCTCTCCACCACCTCGCCCTTGTTGATCACCACAATCCTGTCCGCCCGCCGGACAGTGGACAGACGGTGAGCCACAATGATGGTGGTCCGGCCAGCACTGACTTTCTCCAAGGCGGCCTGCACCTTGGCCTCGCTAGCGGTGTCCAGGGCGGAGGTAGCTTCATCCAGCAGCAGAATCTCGGGGTCACGGATCAGGGCGCGAGCAATGGCAATGCGCTGCTTCTGACCGCCGGACAATTGGGCTCCTCGCTCTCCCACCAGGGTATCGTATCCCCGGGGCAGCTTCTTGATGAATATAGCAGCGTTGGCAGCGGCAGCAGCGGCCTCGATCTCCTCCCGGGTGGCATCCTCCCGGCCGTACCGGATGTTCTCGTAGATGGAGGTGCCGAAGAGCACCGGCTCCTGGCCCACCACGCCAATCCTCGAGCGCAGCCAGTTGATATCGATGTCCTGCAGGGAGGTGCCATTGAAGTAGAGACTGCCGGCTTGGGGATCGTAGAACCGCTGGATCAGCTGGATGCAGGTGGACTTGCCACAGCCGGAGGGACCCACCAGGGCCACCGTCTGACCTCGGTGAATCTTCAGGTTCAACCTATTCAGGATGGGGATCTCTGGCCGCGTCGGATACTGGAACTCCACGTCCTTGAACTCAATGGTTGTGAGGGGTTCATTCAAGTTCTTGCCATGGGCATCGATCGGGTTGATGGTGGGGATCTGTTCGATGATGTGGAAGACCTTGGCGCAGGCGCCCTTGGCAATGCCAAAGGCCTCGATGTACGGCGCCGCCATTCCGATGTTCATGGAGCCCATCATGACCGAGAAGAAGACGGTGATCATGGTGCCAGCATCGTAGTTCTCGTAATACGGGTCAACGTATCCCTTGAGCACCAGACCCACTCCGTACCAGAAGGCCAGGGCGTACGAGGCGTAGATGAAGAACCACAGCAGGCCGAAGCCAATGCCGGAGAACATGTTCCGCTTGATGTTGAGCACCTTGGCGGCCACCACGCGTTCCCTGTAGGCGGCTGCTTCATTAGCCTCTCCCTCGAAGGCTTTCACGGTCCGAATGCCTGAGAGAGCTCCCTCGGCCACCACAGCGGCACCGGCGTACATGGTCACCTCCTTCTTGGCCAGACGAGACGTGGCCACCGAGACCAGGCCCATGGCAATGAAGGTCAGGGGCAGACTGGTTAGACACACCAGCGACAGTTGCCAGCCCTTGACGAAGGCCAGGACCAAGGAACCCACGAAGGAAACGAAGTAATGGACGAACATCACCACCTTTTCAGCCAGGCCATCCTCCATCTTGGAAAGATCTCTGGAAAGGGTAATCAGAATTGAATTAGTTAAGTTCTGACTAAAGAATAACCTCTGAGGGGGGTCTACCCATAAGATGTTTATTAATTTAGAGGAGGGTTTAATGGAGTTCCTCATGTGTCATTGCATTTAAGGAAGGCTTTTAGCCTTTAGAACCTTAGAGGGTACTTTTTGGGAACTTCCCAGATAATGTTACCTCTGGAGGAGTCTTCCAATAATATATTAATTGGTTTAGAAGGGGGTTTCATGGAATTACTCCCGAATTATTGCATTTAAAGGTAGTTAAAAACTTTTAGATCCCTAAAAGGTACTGTAAAGGAAGTTCTCAGACAAGCTTACCTCTGGGGGTCTCCCAATAAGATTTTTATTACTTAAGAGGAGGGTTTAATGGAGTTACTCGTGAACTCTGAATTTATAGAAGGCTTAGAACCTTTAGAACCTTAGAACGTACTTTTTGGGAATTTCCCAGATAAGGCTACTAATGATTTGCAAATTATTACGTTGACAAGTCCAAAGACAAACCACTTTTTGATATGACAACCACCAAAAATGATTATCTTTTTCCCCGAATAGTGACTAAATGGGAGATTGATAAGGAGTTTGGAGTCACTTACTCATTCATTCGGCTGGCCACTTCGCCGCTCTGATTGAAGTCATACCACTTCATGTCCTGATGCAGGATGGAGCGGAAGAACTTGGAGCGGATGGTCAAGATCTGGGAGTGGGCGGCGTAGTTGAAGCAGGTGATCGATAGGTAGGAGCACACCAGCATGATAATGCCAATGTAGGTGTTTTGCAGGGAGAATTGCTGGACCTTGTCCAGAAGTAAGGCGCCCGCATCATCGTCGGCGCGGTAGGTCTTGCCTTGAACCAAATCACCCAAGTTGATCATGTCCTGTCATATGAAGAGGGTTACATATTAATATCAATGCTCTTTCGGGTTTCTAGAGATAAGTTAAACTCACATTGGCCAGATTGCCGAAGATCAAACTGTTGGCGGGTGTGGTGAGGCCCGTGGCCACGGCAGCCAGCAAACCGATGACGTAGAGTGTGCGATCCTTGGTGGTGGCATAGCGGAACATCTGGAAGTAGCCCACCTGCTTGATGTCCTCCTGGTACTTGGGGGTATCCTCCTCCTCGTCCCCATTCGCCTCGTCATGCTTGGACTTCTTTTTCGACTTGTTGGGCTCACTGCAAGGGCAATAATAATAAAGGGTGCCAATCATAGATGGTTATCAGTCGAATTTTTTTTCAGTCGTTTCAATTGACGCCATAACCCTGAACCCCAACAAGGCGCCGCGCGAATTGCGAATCGCACGAAGCCCCCCTTATCTATCCATGACAATGGCCAAGGCTCCGAGCCAATCGCTCTGTGACCACGCTTCGGTTTTGCCCGTCGGAGTCCACTATCTCTGGCCAGATATGTGAGTGCCAATAGTAGAGCTCGAGCTCCACTCGTGGGATCTGATTAGAGAGGGTCTCTCTCCCTCTCTCTCTCTCTCGATATTTATTGCATTAGCAATCAATGAATGATAAACAAATAACTGACTGATTAGAGCGACTATATAATACACTTGTTTATTGCCAATTTAATGGCGAACATAAGGGTGCTTGTCATGTGTACTGAGAGTTAATATTAGGTAAGTCATTCAGGGATTTAAATGAAAGATTTCCTTAGATATATATTATAAGTATAGATTATAAGTCACTCTAACAATATATAATTTCTTTATCAAGGATATAACGTTAAGACGACAATAACACCACATTTACCAATTTTTTTAGCTATTAATTTTCCAATAAGCCAGTTTAGAAGTTAAAAAAATGTTTGAGTAAACTTTCTCACTTAAGTATCATATTTTTAGTCAGTGTTACCCCTTCGAAAGGGTATTCCCGAATTAATATACGCAAGGAACATAGATTAACCATTTTGTTCAAATAATTTTCCTTGTCATCGTGGAAGAGCAATTTCGGCAAAAGGTGAAGAACTTGAATGGAATTCGAAATACAGTCAGCACTCGGTGGTAACATGTCAATTAATTATACTACGAGATCTAATCTTTTAAGTAGAGATTAGTTTCATTCAATTTGCTCAATTAATAGGCCGTTAAAGGTTATCTTGGCCTTTCACTTAAAGATCTCTTCCTGTTCACTAATTTCACAACAAATCACTTGTTCACATAATAATACACTAGATATCCTTTTTTCTTAAACATCGGTTATCCTTTATAAACACTTTTCACTTCATACTCACAAGCTCTTGCGATCCTTGCCCGATTCCTCAAGCTGGTTGCCCAGGACAATGTTCGTCTTGTACTGGGATCGCGAATTCCCATCGTCCTTGACGGCGTGCCCATTGGTCGCGGTCATCGTTTATAAGTAAATCGAAGCGAGGACACTATATCTATTAGCTGGCTATATCGTGTGGTAGCTGGATTGAAAAAATAGCAACCTGCTGGCAGCGACGACTAAAAAAGACTATTAGAATATGGCAAGGTTCGCGGGGTTTATATTCGAATGGCCGCCAGGCGAGAGTGGAGCCTTATCAGCTGATAATGCATGTTTATCAATATATATTGAACACAGGTATAAAATTCTTAAGACTAACGGTGAGTTTGGTCTGCTGATGAAATTCCTTCAGGCAAGAGGGAAAATATCATAGTGGGACGCACGTGAAGCGGAACCTGATGAAACCGATTAGAGTGTTGTGGCTGGGAACCTAAAGTGGCTGTCCCGATGGGATCTTCCTACTTCAAGAGATGATTCAAGGTGCAAAGGGTGTCCTCAAAGCTGAAAGCTTTGCTATATCTATTTTTTCATGCCCCTAGGTCAGTGACTTTCGAAGGGGAACGTAAATAATCTTTTATTTATAAACAATTATAAGTGTATGGTTCAAGAAAGAGGTCTTATGAAAGGAACTTTACACCTTGAACATTAGATAAAGCATTGATCAAGATATGCCTTTAAGATCTCAATTTGAAAACCCTATCAATCTGGCATCGTCTGGCCAAAAATCACCTTGTTTAGGGTTATTCAAGGGCTTTATGTCTTGTCAACGATAAGTAAACTGACTTTGCCATAATTTTGGTCTTTAGATAAAGCCAAGTCATCATTATCAATCAGCCTGGATAATGGGTAATTTGTAAATTTTATCTAATAACTATGGGCTTATGCATAGTGCATTTGCATTGAGTGGGGATTTAATGAATGGCTTTATATAGTTTTGAATTTCTTTCACCTAGCACCTGTTCAGCAACAATACCCCTATACAGCTTTAGCCATTTTATAAAGTCACGATCGGTACTCACTTACCGACGGCCCAAATTATATCTTATCCTTATCGCCTCGGGGGCTGTCAGCGCCGATTCTTACTCACAGACCCGGAATATACATTATGGAAAATACATATAGGTCTAATTGGGCAGCAACTGATGACGTTGGACCCGTGACTGATGATATGACAAGGCAATTTCTATGCCATTTATCATGAACGAACAATTGGCGGGCTTCAGTTAAGGCAATTTATTGGTAATTTCGATATAAGGTTTAGTTTTTGCAAGTGGACTCTTGTGATTGGATTTAGGAGATCCTGGTAACCATTCTTAGAGCATCTCGGTTGATCTTGGCCTGCTTGAGTATGTGTCCTTCGACAAAGATGTCCGACTCGTACTGCAGATAGTTGACACACTTGTCCACATAGAACAGGGACTCCTCCAGCCGGTCCTTGGGCGACAGGCTCGTTTCCAGGGCCACGCGACGTGTCTGCTCGGCAATGGCCGAGTGCAGCTCGAAGCAAAGCGTGCCGAGCGTGCGAACTTCGCCTGCAGAGACCAAACACAAACATAAATACAGTCAAACACAGGCACTTGAGATAACACTGCGTATACGTAATTATCGGCAATAACACACTTACACGGCGCTATTATCTCGTACAAGTCGACGAGCTCGCGAGCGTACTGTAGCTTCAACACCAGACGATCGTCGGGGATGACCATTAGCTCCTGCTGATCCTTGGCTAGGAGTTGGACCAGCAGGATCTTGATCTCGCTCATGTGGTAATGCTGCGGCGGCAGCCACTTTTCGTAGTGTTTGAGGTATCTGAAAGAGGGAATGCGGTTTGAATTTCATATTTTTTGATTGGTATTTCATCATTATTAAATTATAGCTCCTTTTATGCTAATAACCTTGATATAATAAATAATAATAAAGTCAAGCGCTCCATAATACACTTACTTTAAGCCACTTTCAACATTCTTCTCCATGCTCTGGATATCCTTACCAGCCCGCTCCAGAATGCGCTCCACATAGTGTTTCTGCACCTGCTTGTGGCACTCCCGGCAGCTGCAAGAAATTGGGTAAATCTTTTATCATAATTTTTCTAAAGAACTTCTACCAAGACCCACCGCCAACTGCCGTTCCAGTCATCCGCCTTGATGGGCAGCATCAGGCCGCCGCACTTGCGATCCTCGCACTTGAGGGCACTGTAACAGGTGTCCAGCTCGGTGGGATCCACACATCTCTCGCAGGTGCACTTGAAGAGCTTCGTCTGCATCAGATGCCGCTGGCGATCGGCGGTGCCCCACATGGCGTCCGAGTAGCAGATGCTCAGGTGGGCGTTCTTCTTGATCTCACGCGGTGCCCACAGGATGCAGTGGCCGTTCTTGTTGAAGCTCTTGGCCAGATTGGGCAGGCAGGAGTTCTCCGTGAAGGAGGCCGTGTAGAAGACAGCCACATGCGGTGGATCCGATGTGGGCACTTCGTGGCCATTGATCTGCAGGGCACCCACTGCTCGCATGATCTCCTCCTCGCTGAACTTCTGGGTCTTGAAGAATCTGTGTGGGGAGATTAGGGAGGTGATTGTATAGGTTTTTGAAATCATATCTTATCAGCGAACTAATTAATCAATTTGTTAATTTTTTAAAGAATTATGATAAGGGTTTGTTTTGTTAGAGGAAATCTTGCAACTGCAGACGAAATTCTTAAAGCTTCGAACATACTTATTAACAAAAGTGATGAAAGTTTTAAGGTAGAAATTCTTTATAAAAGGGTTCGGCCTTCATATTTGTACATTTAAAAATAATGTAAATATTATAATTGCCTGAATAATTATTCCATTGTATAATATTTTATGGTTTTATGGTATAGATAATGATTTTTATGATAGAATTCAAAAGTTATTTATATCACTTGAGGCTATGATATCAGTCTAACGGAATATCTTGCCAGATAAGATAAGATTATTTACATTACGCTTTACACCTTGTTCTTTTAATACACTTTAAAGGAATGCTTATTTGTTTATAAGTTAATCCAATATATCATATAATATTAGTAACATATCCTATTATTCCTATACTATATACGATCTACTACTTCATATTTAAAGTTCTTTCAGTTAAAGATCTCTTCGATCTCTTGATATAACTTTCTTATACGCATTTAATGATTGTTATTCCTTTAAAAATAATACTATTATAATACTTTGGTATAAACTGCCAAATGCTGGCCAGATCCGTCTTCCATTGACTGGAATAACGGAATATCTTTCCAGATAAGATAAGATTACTTACATTACGCCTTACAACTTGTACTCATAATACATGTGTAAGGAATGCTTATTTGTTTATAAGTAAATCCAGTATACTCGTATAGTATCTCCCTTAGTATCATATCATATTATTCCTATATTATAAACGATATTCTATTTCATATTTAAAGTACTTTCAGTTAAATATAGCTCGATATAACCCTCTTATTCCCTTTAAAAGATTGTTATTCCCTTTACAAGTAATACCTACTTTGGTATAAACTGTCTAATGCTGGCCAGATCCGCCTTCCATTGACTGGAATAACGGAATATCTTTCCAGATAAGATAAGATTATTTACATTACGCCTTACAACTTTTTCTTATAGTAAATTTGCAAGCAATGCCTATTTGTTTTATAAGTAAATCCCCTATACAGTATTCCTTACTATAGTATCATATTATTCCTATACTATATAGGATCGTTTATTCCATATTTAAGGTACTTTCAGTTAAACATCTCTTACACCTCTTAATGTAACCCTCTTATTCCCTTCGAATGATTGTTATTCCCTTTACAAGTAATACCTACTTTGGTATAAACTGCCCGATGCTGGCCAGATCCGCCTTCCATTGACTGGAGCCCCTGCGGGTGGACTCCAGCGACTCCAGCTCCTGGAACTTGCTCGCTTTCTCTGGACTCGTCTCGCCAATGAGCAGACACCGCACGGTACTCACGCACGTGTACAGCGGATGAGGCCCATTGAAATCCTGGACATTGACCTTGTCACCCCTATCCTTGGTTAGGCCACACTCGGCCTTGTGCTCGTCCAGGGCCTTGCACTCGGGACCGCACAAAGGCCAGCCGCATTCCGAGCAATCGATGTGATCGTCCGGCTCAATGCTGTTCAGGCAGCCCATACAGACGGGCGCCGAGATCTGGGAGGGACCACGCATCAGGGGAGCCTCCTTGAGGATGATCTCGTACGGCTTGATGGTGCGAGTGGCCACCAGATGCCGGCCCAGCAGCTCATTGTGGGCGATCTGCAGGCGGGGTTGAGGTTATGTTGCGGTCATCGCTCGCGATTGTATGGTCACGCACCTTGAATGGATGGCAGCTGGGCTTGTGCGTCTTCCAGTCCTGCTTCTGATGCTGGACGCTGCAGTAGGACACCTGGTTGCAGTTGGAGCACTTGGTCTTGGTGGGCTCTTGGCACACATGGCACGGATTCATCTTGCAGCACGACACAATCAATAATACCGAAAAGAATAGGTGGTGAGAGGTGGTTTTCTTCTTCACCCAGAGAGAGAGAGAGTCTGGCTAGTCGCTAGATGTGCATGCATCCACCTCCGCACGGCTCGCTGAATCTCTTTGCACTGGGCCAGCGGCGGAAGAGCAGCGCATAGAAAACACATCTGCTTTGCTCTGCTCTGCCTCGGCTCTCTATAAATAGACGCCGTTGCGGAGTGGACCAATGCTGCGAGGAAATGAAAAACAAGGGATTGATTTTTCTGTTTCGTGCCCATGCAGGCAGCTTCTGGCCGTGCTTTTGCTACGGTTTATTTTCTATGGGTACACCAACTTAAATCGAACACTCCCACATAATTAATATATAATATGTATATATACAAAGGTCGCTCCTGGGCCAGGAGCCAGGAGCCAGGAGGCAGGTAGGGCGCCGGGTCAAACGGGGAATGGCAAATACGATTAATTTTTATAAATACATTTTCTTTTTACATAGCTTAGCATAGCCTCCGAACCCGAACCCGAACCCAAACCCAACCAAAAACAAAACACTTTGAGGTATTAAACTAATAACGCTTTCGTTTACGCCTAAACTTGGTTTTCTTGGGCCTGACTTGTTGTGTAGCTCCTGGCTGATCCGTCGATCAAATGTCAGTCTCGTCGCTCGGCCCGTTAGCCTCGCGCAGTGTCACAAACTTTTGGAGTGTCACGTTCTCCTTGTTATTGTTGCTGGTGGTGGTGGTGGTGGTGGCTGTGTTGCTGCCGCTCCTGGTGCCATTCCGCAGCAGCTTGCCCTTGCCCTCGCGCGCGCCCTTGTCGTGAATGCCGTTCACCTGGAAATTGTCGCTTTGGAATGGTAACGAAATGGGTAAGCTGTATTCGCTAGGAAATGCATTAGTTCGCTCCTTGCTCTTCTCCTTGTCTCTGTGCTCCTGCTCGTTCGCTGGAGGATCGGCCTGCGAGTTGGCATTGTAGTTTCCTAAATATTAATATTAATAGTAAGATTAATGATAGGATGAACCCCCCTCCAGTAAACTCACCTTTGGCGCCAAACATCTCGGCATGCTGCTTGTAGGCACTGCGATTCCGCTTGCCCTTCTTGCGCATATTGAGGCGCATGGCCGACACCTTCATTTTCGACCTGTTGCGCTTTGACTTTGGACTACTTGGCCGCAGATCCGACGACTCCAGCTCCGCCTCCGTCTCCTCGGACTGCCGCTTAGCCGTCGGACTTTGACTGGGACTGAGACTTGGACTCGGCGTATT